>PVKS010030715.1:0-24125 GCA_004027875.1 Aplodontia rufa
TAGGGAGGGGGATGGGGAAGGGGAGGGTGTATGAAGAACTCCTAGGAGACTGGAGAGTGCGAATATGGGGGAACCATCCCAGAAGCCGATGTCATTCCTCCACGAGATACCCATTTAACACATGAGTTCTTCTGAGGGAAACTGCAACAGGTGAAACCCAAGGTGGTTTATCTATGCTTTGGCATGACCCCTGGATAACAAAGTTTATATACATTGATTGCTACTGTTTTGATAATGTTTCCCCCTCAACTGTATCTCTATATACTCTTTATAAAAAATAAATAAATACAAAAATAAAAGAAAAGAAAATAACTGGTTCAAATTCACCTAATGATACGAATTGAGTAACGCACAATGCTTTAGTTAAATTGAAAACCATATTTATTATGGAGAATCTCACAAATGACAAATCACAGAGACCTTGCAGTTCGTGGGTAGAGGCAGATGTTTAGGAGAAGATTATTTAAAGTATTTTTTTAATTCAATATAAAGCACATACAGAAAAATACAAAACTTATAGGTGTGTCTTAATACTTTTACAAAGTGAACTTATTAAGTTAGCACTTCTTCTAAGTGAAATAACAGAGTTACACAGTATATGAATCTAATTTATTTTAGCATTCTTTTATATTATTTCATGTAGTTATAATTTAGTTATTCTTAGAATTATATAGCATTTCATTAAACTACTATCCTCCAATTTATTTCTATATATTTTTGGAGATGAAAAATGAGTTGTTTTAAGTTTAGGGCTATTATGAATCATAATGTTATGAAAACTCTTCGCATCTTTGCTGAGCATCTTATTCATCTTTGTTGGGTATACACCTAAATGTGGACTTTCTATGTCATAAAGTTAACCCTGTTGATATTGCCAAACATTTTCCAAAGTTGTAACAATTTACTATCCCACCAGCAGTTTATAAAAGTTTCAGGAACTTCATATCCTCAAAACCACTTGTTATTACCCATCACTTGGTCCTCCTCTTTTATGAGTACCTGTTCAGATCTTCTTTGGCCATATAACTATTGATCTGCAAGAGTTCTTTACAGTGTGTGGATATGAATTCAGTGACCAATAAATACTTCAAAGACGCTTCATGGCTTGCTTTTAGACTCTCAATGATGTCTTCTTATGAATATATTATTAATTGTAGAGTCTAATCTATCTAAAATGCTCTTTGTAAAAATAAAAAACAAAAAGGACTGGGGATGTAGCTTAGTGGTAAAGCACTCCTGAATTAAAATACTAGTACCAAAAATAAAAAACCCTAACTGATAAATTACTGTGAAGCAGTAATAATATTGCAGATATAACACTGTTCAATTAAATTTAACTACACACATTTTACAATACACACACTCCACTCTACCAGAATTATGAAGTAGTATTCTACATAGTCATAATCTGAATAAGTTTTGAAAATACATATAGAATTTCTAGAAATCCAAGAAATAATTTGTATCATCCTTGTCTATATAAGATAGAAATTTTAAGATCTGGAATTTTGTTTACTCGATTGTGAAAGGTTTATTTCTTCAATATTATATAATGGGGTTGGGGATTTAGCTCAGTGGCAGAGCACTTGCCTGGCACATGCAAGGACTCGAGTTCCGTCCTCAGCCCTGAAAAAAAAAAATATTATACTAGTACGGCATTAGGCATTGAGTATTTAGAAATCAATACCACACAGTTCATACTTTGAAAAAGAACACCATGGCAGAACTATGTGACAGAGGAAATCAGGTCAGGACGTGGCCATCAAGAAGCAGCAAGAGATGGGGGTAAATCTAATTTTCAGAATTTATATATATAGTGTATTACTTCGTTAGAAGCTTGTTTGATTGTTCAACAAATAAATTTCTGAATAAAATAAATAAAAAAAGAAGCAGCAAGAAAGGGACACTATTCACCAGGGACAAAATATATACCTTCAAGGAATGCTCCAATGACCCACCTCCTCAAGCCACACCCTACCTGCCTTTAGTTACCACTCAATTAATCCCCTAAAGGGACTGATTAGATCAAAACTCTCATAATTCAATAATTTAACCCCTAAACTTTCTTGCATTATTTTATGAACTTTTGAGGGACAACTAATATCCACACCATAACAATGGCTTATTGTCACTTGATAGTATATGTACATTTAAAAAAGAAAAAAATACTTCATTGCTATCTTTTTAGTGGCGTTATTGTTTGGATATGAGGTATCCTCCCAAAGTTCCTATGTTAGTGCTAGTATACTCACAAGTAAAGTGACTGGATTGCATTAGCTCTAACCTAATCAGTCCCTCCTAGTTTTAATTCTTCTATAAAGCAAAAATTTTAAATTTAAAGAGATCCAAATGATCAAGTTTTTCTTGCTTAATTTGATTTTAATATCAAATCTGAGTTAGCCCCAGATCCTTAAAATTATTCTTCCTTTTTTCCCCTAAAAATTTAACAACTTTATATTCCATATATAAGTCCTTGGTCTGTTTTGAGACGATTTTTGTGCCAAGTATATAGTTTAGGGCATGGTCCATATTATTGAATAGTTCAATAGGTGAAAAAGCGAACTTTTTCAATTTAATTGTTTTATCTCTTACCTTTGCCAAAAGTCTGTTATGAATATATTTGTGTGAATCTGTTTCTATTTTTTCTTTTTTGTTCCATTGATCTACATGTCCATCTATTCACCAATACCACATGACAGTACCTACGTTATACTTTCAAGTATGGAATAAAATATTGGTTACCAGGGATCAATCATGGTAGTTAACTAAAGAGTTATTAAGAAAAGGGCTAAGTTAGGTACTTTTCCTCTTTTGCTGATAGAAAAATTATAGCATTTATTCCTATGGGAAATAGAAAGCAGGGATCACACTGTGGGTGTTGTGGCTGACAAGAGAGACCTAGTGGAGCCTAACATAATTTTGGACTTCAACGTTGCACCAAAAGAAATAACACAGAATTATATCCAATTAACAGTGAGAGTCATTAGGTCCTCTATCCCAAAATAGAGCTCACTTTAGGCTAGATGCTTATGCTTTATCATCAGCCACAACCATCTACCTCATAGATACCCATCACAACCCTCCCCCTTGAGAGAACGGTATCTTACATAAACCCTTCTCCAAATTGTTACTTGGGCTAATTAACAAACCCTTTCTATGTTACTTTAAAAAAAAAAAGGAAAAAAAATCATTAAAAAATCCACAAAATAGGAAAGGAAAAGGACAAAATTTACAAGTCACATCCAAGGAAAAATCAATTAGTAAGGGATGAGTAGACAAAAGTCAACAAATAAAAGATTTTATTTTCTTTTTTTAATGGTGCATTATAGTTGTACATATTGATGTGATTTGTTGTTACACATTCATACATGCACACACTATAATAATAAAATATTTTAAAAATTGGTTGCCATAATTTTAAAGTGAATTTCAGCTCTGAAACTATTGGAAAATTACAAAAAAAAAAGGAAAGCTAAGTTTTGTTTAAAGAGAGAGGGATAGAGAGAAAGAGAAAATCAAATTTATTTATTTTTCCATCTAGCCTTTATTTCTCTAACACTTAGTTGTGTACATGGTACTGGGATTTGAACCTGGGTTCTTACACATGCAATTCAAGCATTCCAACCACTTAGCCACTGCTCCAGTCCTGGAAATCAAATTTTTGTTAAACACCATTTGTGTTAGTCAGTTTTTTGTCACTGTGATTAAAATGCCTAATAAGAACAACTTAGAGTGGGAAAAGTTTATTTTGGTTCATGGCTTCAGAGCTGTTGTCCATGGTTGACCAATTCCATTGCTCTGGGCCCCAGATGAGCAGGACATCATGGCAAAAGGGTCTGGTGGGGGAAGCACTGCTCTCTTCATGGTGACCACAAGCCAGAGAGACAAGAGAAAGGTCACAGAAGATGGACTTTTCCAGGGAATACCCCCAGTGACCCACCTCTTCCATCCATGCCCCACCTGCCTACATTCACCACCCATTTAGTCCATTAAACTGAGTGGAAGAGAGAAAAACACTACTGAAATTTTGTATCAACTATAGATCAACTTGGAGTCTTGGGGAGAAATAACATATCTATTGTTCTAAAGTCTTCCAATTTGTGAAATGGTGTGCTTTGCTTCATTCATTTAGAATTTCTTTAATTTCATTTTTCATCAATTTGTGATTTTCAACATAGAAATCTTACATATATATATATATATATATATATATATGTTTTATTTGACTTACACTTACATCTTTTATTTTTCTTGAAGTCATTATAAGTAGTACTGTGTTTATTTTGGCTCCCAAATATTGCGATAGATGATAGATAGATGATAAATAGATAATTTGATATTTGTGTTCCTTTATCTTGTTTTCTCTGATCTTGTTGAATTTATTAGATCTCAGCGTTATAATATCACATGAAATAATTTCTATATCCATTCATCTGTTTCCATATCTTAGCATCACAATAGGGAAGTGGGTTGCATGTAATGCACACTCTCTACCTTCAGGAATCCTTAGGAACTGATATTCTCCCTGGGCAGGCAACAAGGGGAGAGTCAATATTAGGATTCTCATCATTTCGTATCATAACATGACTCTCTTAGATGCAATTATTTCCCATTTATTTAGCTCAAACAACTCAACCACACTGTGGGGTTGGGTTGTATGGGGTTTCCATTTTATGACCATTTCTGATGATAGCATGATTGTGCTATAGACAATTTTGTTTCCCTTTGGTTTAGCTGAGACAACACAAGCCACACTGTGGTTTGAAGGCATTTCCACCCTATCCTTCTTCCTGCCCTCTACTTATTCATAGACCTGTGTCTGAAGGCTTTTCTCTGATTTATTATTGCCTATTCTCTCATTTATCTTACATGAGATTTACCTTGCAATAAATCTCTTGCGCTTCTAATGTATTACTTCCCAGAGGACTCAACTAATACACTAAGCAGAATTGTTTAAAACCCTTTTTCATTGTTTCACCTTGCTCTATGAACTGCCTTTTCTAAGCAAGCATTATTCTGATGGCCAAGTTTTAGGCTTTCATTTCACTTCCTAATCTATTGTGAAATTTTAGTCTTAAGCCTTTTTTTCAACTTTACAAAATTTTTCTCTCTCCAGAGAACAGGAACTGTTTTATTAAGTATGATTTCCAATAACCCCCATCAGAATAGTGTCTTATGTTAGTGGCTATGGTCTCCATTCCCATCAAAACACTGATTTGTACATATTGATTATTCACAGTAGCTTTTTTTTTTTTTTCAGGGCTGAGGACCGAACTCGGGGCCTTGCACATGCTAGGCAAGCGCTCTGCCACTGAGCTAAATCCCCAACCCTCACAGTAGCTTTAATGGAATTTCTCATTGATAAGCTGTCACTGTTCCCTCTGGACTGTCAAAGCAGCAGCTGGGCATTGATACTAACTTCTGCCATCATTTATGCTGACTTCACACATCATTTCTACATCTGAAAAGTATGAAAATGTTTGCTTTCAAAGTAAGCTCATAGTACTATCTCAGCTAAAAATTTCCAAATCAGTGACTTTTCAATGAAAAATTATAAACTTCGAGAACCACATTATTAATCAAGTTTAGTAGAAATATAAAGCATGTTTGAGTTTGTGAGGTATCAGAAAAAAAATGTCTAGACATATTCTAAAAGGAAAAACCCAATATCCAAAAACCAAAAATATTCTAAGAGGCAACTATAGAAGGCATAAATGCAAAGAAAAGCAACGCTGGCATGAAATAATAGCCCTGTGACACATCTCTTAAAAACTAAGAAAAAGACTACAAAATTCTTCAAGAACAAGTACAATTCCATTAATGAATGGAAAAATTGTAAATCTAGAAGCTTTTAAAGATATAATTGGGGAGCTGGAGTGGTGGCTCAGAGGTTAGGGTGCTTGCCTGGCATGCGCGAGGACCCAAGTTCAAACCCCAGCACACGTACACAACTAAATGTCAGAGAATCAAGGGCAAATGAAAAATATATAAAATTGATTCTCTCTTTCTCTCTATCTCACTTTTCCTCTATCTTTTTTTAAAGATATAATTGGAAATGTTTCTTAAATCCTGGATGGAATAAGAACCTCAGAAAGTCCCTCATTGATCACAGCCATGAAAACTTGTCACAGATCAACTTTTTAAAGACTTGAAATTTACCAACAGGGTGTAGCAATCTTATGTATGATTTAAAAAGAAAAACTGATGAACTTCAGTAACATAATATCATTTCATGGCACCTTATTGCTCTATTTCCATCTTTCACTCTCAAGTTCCATGGTAGCCATGGTAACATGCAACTTAGCAGTCACTTAAAGAGATCAAATGGATTTTGATCTCCCCTAGAAAGCCTGTACCAAGATTGCCACCATCTGACCTATCTGGCAGCAACCCGGAAAGCCCCATTCTCTTGGATTATTCTTATTTGCTCTGACTTATAAATCCCTTAATAAACAAATTTATGCCCAGGAATTCTGGTGAAAATATCCAGTAGCAATTGATTAATATCACTGTTGTCTGGGACAGAGACACTTGTTAAGGTAACCAACAGACTAGCCAAAAAAACTTCAAAACAGAATCTGAGAAATGGGAAATATATAGGGAAATTTAATTCACTTCTACAAAGTTTTCAAGTGCTCAAGAAAAACCTGAAAAATTCCTAATTGTTTACCTCTTAATGATCTTAAGTTTCTGTTCATGAAGAAATAAAATCTAAGATAGAGTTGTAAACTATGAGAGCATGGAGGGCATGCTTGATAACACCCCTAACCCCGCCAGACAACAAGTGGAAGAGGTATGGTACAGGCATTTAAGGAAACCCCTGTCTAATCCCTAGCTGACCAGTTAGCCAACCATGTGGGGACTTCCATGGCCACACATGACAAAGAGTAGACTTTACAGAATTAGTCCAAGAAAATTGCTAAATAAACAAAAGCAGTAACAATGACAAAGAGCAAATACAACACCACCAAAACATGAAGAGGTGGGGATTTTATTTCCATAAATGCTGCATGATTTATAAAATGTCCAGTTTTAAGAAATCATAAGACATAAACAGAAAAACTGACTCATACACGTGGTAAAAAAAAAAGAAGTTAATGCAAATCATCCTGAGGAAGCTTAAGAGTTGGACACACAAGTAAATACGTTCAAATAATCAATGAAAGCCATGTCCCAAAACTAAAGCGAAGTATTATAGGCATGCTGTCTTACCATGCAATTAGAGGCTATTAATATAGAGATAGACCTGATTTTTACACAACCAAATGGGAATTTTGAATTTGAGAGATATAACTGAAATGAAAAATTCATTAGCTATTTTTATCAGTAGATTTGAGGTTACCAGACAAAAAGAAAATCACTAAAATGGAAATTATCCAGTTTGAAAAACAGGGGTTTTGAAAGAATTTGATAAATGATAGATGTAGGACACATTTTGACATACCAAGATAGTCATAAGTGGAATTCTAAAAGAAAAGGGAGACAGAGATAGAAAAAAAAATATATATATATGAGTAATGGCCAAAATTTTCTATAATTTGATGAAAAACACTAGTGAGCACATCTAAAGAAAATCTCAACAAATTCTAACTTGGATAAACTCAACTACATCTACACAGATGTATGCTAGTTACACTGCTGAAAATCAGAGAATCTTGAAAATAACAAGAGGTATAACTCATCACGTGCAAGGGATTCTTGTAAACATGGTGATTTATCAGAAACCAGGAAGTCAGAAGGAGTGGGTTTATGTCAAGTGCTGGAAAAAAAGGAAAGTCAATCAAGAATTCTATAATTCAGCAAAATTATCATTTAAAAATAAAGGATAAATTTCTAAAAAATAAATAAAAGATAAATTAAAATATACCCAAGTTCTCTCTCTTTTATATGAAAGAGAATTCCTTTCTCACTAACAGACCTCCTCTATAAAAAAAAAATTATGGGATCTCTTTTGGGTTGATATGAACAGAAAATAAACGATAACATGTCCACATACAGAGAGGAAGAGCAACAATCAGGTAACAATATAAATAAATAAAAGGCAGAATGAATGCAATTTTGTGTGCAAGTCTTTGTTGGTTGATTTAAAAGAATACTGCATGAAAAAAATCATAAAATGATGTTCTATACTTATATAAATTATAATTGGAATAACTGTAATAGAATAAATTAGGAAGGAAGAACAAAGCTATATTAAGCAATGTTATATAAAATATTGACAGAAATTTCATATGAATTCAAAATAACTTGTTCTACACTGTTTTAGTTTTTTCACTGCTGTGACCAAAAGACCTGACAAGAACAATAGAGGAGGATAAGTTTATTTGGGGGCTCACAGTTTCCCAATTGTGGGGATTTACAATTAATAGTCACTTCTTATAACAGAGTATTGTAACCAAATAGATATGCACATTAAAAAACCATCCTACCAGGCATTGAAGTGTATGCCTGTATCCTAAGACCCTTGAGAGGATGAGGCTAGAGGATCATTTGAGTCCAAGAGTTTGAGCCTAGCATGGGCAACATAGCAAGACTCTGCCTGGAAAGAAAGAGAAACCATTCTCCTGTCTCTCCAGTTCTTATCTTTGTTCCAGCTCTGAGTCCTGAGACAGGGATTCAAGCCTGCCATAGTAAGCATTGCACACTTTTCATCAAAATGCACTTTTCTTACTTTTGCCACACTTTTCAACCATCTCAAAGTGAAACAAAGATATGGGTGGGTCTAGGTAATAAGACGTGGGAGGAAATGACTTCTTAAATCCATGCTACAGCGGAGGGAAGACCGTGTAGCAGACTCTGAGGCATCCATTAAGGTGACAACAGGGTTCACAGAGCATGGGGAGGGAGGCAGAGCAGGAGAGGAGCCTTCGATATGAATAAATTGCTTTGCAAACTCAACTGGTATTCTATCAGACTTAATATGAATAAAAAATAAACTTCTCCTGTGCTAATCAATTTAGATATGAGGACTTATCTAAAATGCCAGCACAATTTTGCCTCTTCAGCTACAAAAGTCAATTGTGCAAAATAGCCTGCACAAGAGACTGTTAAATAAATGAATTTCACTCAGGACTAGGTGAAGAAGGTCAAGGTCAGTGTCAGTTATGTGAAGTTCATTTGGCCTAGCTACACCAATATTAAAATATCAGTAATTGTATTTATACAAATTTTAACACATGGATCTAATTCAAAGAGAGAATTTTTAAAAGTTTCAAAGAAACGTTTTCATTCTCTACAATGTGTCAATCAAATCATTTAATGCTATTAATATACCAACACTTAACAGAAAAGTAAAAGATCAGGATTTTTAATTTTCTCCAACCTCTCTTATAAGAGATTCAATGTTTCCTTCCTGGAAAAGAAAGAGAATGCAGAATGAAGGGTGATGTTAGTCATATTGAATAAATAGCATCATACAGGTCCTTCGAGTTGGCCAGTTCCACATTTGCATGAGGAGTTTGTCTGCTTGCTGTCAATAGCAGGGTGAAAGCAGAACATAAGCCAGGAACTTCCTTCCCAGAGTTTCTACTGCCTGCCACTTCATCACGCCATGTGTGGCATATGCTCTGCGTCTTTCCAAGAGTGCTCAAGGGGTTAGTATAATAGGAAGGTGAGAGTCAAAGGCCAATAGTGGGGAAGGCAATCCCCAGCCATCAGCTATTTTACTATCAATTCTAGTTTCTTTAAGGGGTTTAAAACTGTCATTCTGTTCAAAGGTTTAAGAGCTTAAGGACAGCCTCAGGCAGCACAAAGAGGGTGGACATTCTACTCTGGTATTATAATAGCACTTGTGCTACACAGTGAGGTGTACGCTCATGAATTTCTGGGTCCAGTGGGATATGATTCCCAGTGTGGTAACTTTACAACTCTTCTCAGACTCACCAGCGTAATGATCGTGACTTTCAATGTTTAGAAATGACCTTTTCCTCCTTACCCCTTTACAGTGATGGCCCTGGATATTTGTTAGTTTTATTTTGAATAAAAATAAAAGCAAATAGAATACTTTTACATTTCTGAAGGGTCTTTACATTGCTTAGAAAATTGGAGAAAGATGAAGGCCTAGATATGAGGATAGATCACATTTCCTAAGACTCTATGAAATTTTATACTCTATGCATTTCATTCTGAAGGAGTCGTCTGTAAATGTCCTTTCATATATGAGAATATTTTATGAATTGACTGAATAAAATACAGCTACCTAAATATTTGCTTTGTTTTCAAGGAGTTTTATTATTCCAGATACACATTACTGTACGCTGTCACTGACTTTCTGCTTGCATTTAATAATTATAAGAACTACACATTAATAATGGCGTACTTTCTTATTAAATCTCTATCTCCCTGGAAAATATGAAGGATAAAAAGAAAGGTGCGTTTTTCTAAATTAATTGTATCTCATCTAAAAAATAAAGATGAAAAATATGTGGAAAAATATGTTTACCCTTAACTGGTATAATCTGCATGAATAAAGCAGTGATGTCACAAACTCTTATCTGAAAGTCTGTACGTCTCCGTGGGCTCTGTGAAGGGAATGTTTGCAAAACAAACAAAAAGCATATAGGAAAGAACTGCATCATTAAAAGAAGCTGTGCAGGGGAGGCTGGAGCAGTGGCTCCACAGTTATGGTGCTTGCCTGGCATGCGTGAGTATGCAGGTTCAAACCCCAGCACCATATACACAACCAAGTGTCAGAGCAACAACTAAATTTTTTAAAAAAATGCTTCTCCCTTTCTCTCTCTTTCTCTCTCTCTCTCTCTTTCTCTCTCTCTCACTGTCCCTCTCTTTAAAAAGAAGAAGAAGAAGAAGCTCTGCAATAATGAATATTTGCAAAGATTCATCTATGCCTTCATGGTAAACCCTTAATGAAATAAATTGGTTATTTATCCAACATTATTAGCTATTAAAAGGGAAAAATAGAGCATACCAACCTTTCTTTTGTCTAACAAGCTAGCATGGCTTCATTTTAACATAGCATTCGAAGAAAATATTTTTTTAAAAAACTTCATTATACTAATCATCAGCATTTAATTTAGGTAAAACAGTGGTAGATCTATTGGAAAAAGAATGAGTTTTGCTTTTCAAAATTTTTATTTCATAAACTTTCCTAAATCTCACAACTACTTAACCAAGACTGTTTGAAGGACCAAGCAGTTTCTCAGCAACTCTTAATGAATACTATACAAATAAGCAGACTATCAGTAACCATGCCTACTTTCCACCCTTAAAGATACTAGGAAAGAGTGCCTTACTAAACATTTGTTTCTATGTGATTAAATTTTTAGTCTCACAAAAGACACCAAGAAGAAAATGAAAAAACAGACTAGTAGAAATATTTTCAAAATGTATATATAATAAACAATTCACGTTCAGAATATGTAAAATAAAAACCTCTGCAACTCTACAATAAGAAAGAAAAACAACTCTGTTTTTAAAATGGGCAAAATACATAGATGCTTCACCAAAAAATGCCTAATACGAATATAAAAATAATGTTCAACATCAGTTATTAGGGAAATACATATTTAAACTGCAACGAGACACCACTTCTCACCATTTAGTTGTAATTAAAAGACAGGCAATAATCAATTTTGTCAAGGATTCGAAGAAACTGGAACCCTCATTTATTCCAAATATAAATGTAATGTGTCAATTTACAAAAGAGTTCAACAGTTTTTTTTTTTTTTAATTAAACATAGGGGCTGGAGCGATGAATCAGTGGTTGTGGAGATTGCTTGGCATGCGTTAGGATGCAAGTTCAAACCCCAGCACCACGTACACAACAAAGTCTCGGAGCAATGAAAGCCACATGAAAAACTAAATAAAACTGATTCTCTCTTTCTCTCTCTCTCACTGTCCCTCTCTCTTTAAAAAAAAAAATTAAACATAAATATACCCTATGCCCCAGAAATTCCACTTGGAGGTATCTACCTAGGAGAAACAACAGCATATACCCAAACAGATATTATATGTGAATGTTTATAATAGCCCCAAAGTAGAAATATATGTACATCAACTATTGAAAGGGTAAAGAAAATGTGGTATATTCGCACAAGGGGATGTTATCTGGCAAAACAAAGAAACAAACTACTGATACATACTGCAATATGAATGAACATCCAAAAAATGCTTGATTAAATAATACCCATGAAAAGGCTTTGTATTATATGTTTTGTGTATGTGAAATCAGATAATAGTCAAGTTTATAACAGATACATGAGTCTGTGAGTGCAGAGATTGATAGAAAATGGGACCTGGGTGGGGGAGGTGTTCTAAAATGGATTATGGTGATACTTATACAATTCTCATCTACTAAAAGAAACCATCAAATCATAACTCACAATGGGTGAATTTTAAAGAACACAAATTATACAAAAAAAAAGTGAAACAAGATAACTACGTAGTTATACACAGAATATTCTGAAAGTGTTGAGGCATATCATCTCACTCTGCCTGGATTTTTGTACAAGATGGCATCTGAAGTGAATCTTTATGGATGGATAATAATCTGCAACTACAATAGAAGAAGGAAATCTATAAAAGGAGGCAGTAAGAGTAATAGCATGTTGGTGGGAAATGGATGTGCGAAGATACATGGAGAAGGAGGCTGGAGAGGAGCAGGGATGGAGCTCCAGGACCTTGTGTGTTTTCTCATCCACTCCAGCTGGTGGGTGAATGGAGAGGTGAGGAAGACCTATTTTTCTCTTCATTATATTATAGTTTTAAAATAGACCTATTAATAATGTGACAATAATAAATATGACTCTGCCTTCAGATGACCCATTTGGGATAGCTTAATAGTGTCTAGTTGAAGGTACTGAGAGGACCAGTAAATAGGCAGATGTTTGCCGCAAAAATGCTTTTTGACACAGTAGTCACAAGCTAAGGAAGAGCAAAAGCTCCATCTTGGTTTTGGTGGCTAGTTTTGGAATTGCACAATGGCCTCCTTAAAGTATTAAAAGTGATGGCTAGAGGTAGATTTGTATTAGAGAAAGTGTTTTTCTTCATTTTTTAGGAATTTATAAACCCATCATGTGTACACTAATGGTCTCTCTTTGTTTTCTTTTTACATTTTATTTTATTTTTTTAAAGAGAAGGAGAGTGACAGAGAGACAGAAAGAATCAATTTTTATTGGGTGTTTCACATGGCTTTCATTGCTCTGACACTTAGTTGTGTATGTGGGTTGGTGGGGTTTGAACCCATGTACTTACGTATGCTGGGCAAGTGCCATAACCACTGAGCCACTGCTCCAGTCCCTACATTTTATTTTTAATTGATAAATAACGATTACGTATATGAGAGAGTACAACATTGTACTTTGTTATAGTCTTTCAAAAGCATTTTCTTGCTGTGTATATTACCTAAAGCCATAACTCATAATTATTTAGAGCCAAGCTAAAATTAACTCTCTGGTACCTTTTCCTTGGCTCTAAAGTGCCTTCTAATGGTATTATTATTTCACTGAAGATGTCATGAAAGTTGATAGTCCACCAAAAGCTTTGTATAATATTTGGGTTTTTTTCCTTTAAAGAGAGAGGGACAGGGCTGGAGCGGTGGCTTGGCGGTTACAGCACTTGCCCGGCATGTGTGAGTACACAGGTTCAAACCCCAGCACTCACATACACAAGTAAGTGTCAGAGCAACGAAAGCCTTGTGGGAAAACTCAATAAAAATTGATTCTCTCTCTCTCTCTCTCTCTCTCTCACTGTCCTTCTCTCTTAAAAAGAGAGAGAGAGAGGGTCAGTGAGAGGAGAGAGAGAGAGAGAGAGAGAAAGAAAGAAAGAATCAATCTTATTTAGTTTTTCATGTGGCTTTCTTCATTCCAACACTTTGTTGTGTACGTGGTGCTAGGGCCCGAACCCACATCCCTGCACATGCCAGGCAAGGGCAGTAACTGCTGAGCCAAGGTTCCATCACCATAATATTTGTTTTTATTGCCTTTTTTAAATCTACATCTATTTCACTAGTTGCAATATATGGTTCACTCAATGAAATGGATTTTTATTTGAAACATGTTTAAATTAGAATAGTTTTCCCTTTTTCAAAAAACAAAAATAAAATAAAAAGGAAGTACTTGTTAAATGGCTTAAGGTAACTGAAACATTTATTTCAATGCATTATAATGTAAGAAACAAGATCTGAGCACCTTCTTTGTGTCATTTATGAAGCTGAAGATTAGGTCCCAGTATGGCAAATAGTAAATATCCGTAAGACTTAGTCAATCAGCCCATTTCCCTCCTAGTGTTTGGATGGAATGGCAGGTGTGGTATGGGTAGACAGATACTAAACTCACAAAATAGAAATGCTCAGTGTTATAGACACAGGTCCTAAATTGCCATGTAGTCTACAGATACATGAAGGATTAATTTTGCTCAGTAGATTGAGTCTAAGAAGGTGACTGTGGATAGATGATAGTGGAGCTGGGCGTTGAAGAATTAAGTCACTGCATTACAAGGAGCTTGGGTGCAGAAATAAATGTAGAACACATATGTTGTGATTAATAAGATATTTCGAAGAAATGTCAAGCCTAAGGAGCAACAATGGTAGAACTTCCTCAAAGACACTTGGAAAGATTCTACTTGAGATCAATATGTGCTCTAGTAGACATTTGAGTCACACTCATTTCCCCTTGGAACTCACATTTATGACACACCCTCTCCTTCTTATTGCACTCATTAATTCTGTCAGAATGTTTTCTCTGGGCTCAGGAGCACTTTAGGCCTGCAAGCACAGCAAGCTGGAAGCGCTGAGTCTTAGTCCTGGGAACAGCCTTCCACCCTGAGCCATATTCTACATGGTCTCAGAGCTCCCCAGGGATTAAGGAAGGCCCCTTGAGTCATCAGGAAGGGCCGGAAGTCTTGATTCAGATAGCACTGTCAATCAAAGTATGTACTTTGAACTCACCAGCATGGTCATCTGGGGATATGCGGACTTCTTGCCTGAGGTCGCAGAGCTCACAGAGGAAATGTTCCAAGACCTGGGAGTGAAACTCACCATTTTTTAAGGTCTGCCTCCAGACATTTGTATAGAGTCACATTGCAGTATTGAATTAACACAGAAAATAACCTGATTCATGGGGAGGGAACATAGACCCCAACCAGGGAGGACAGAATTAGCAAAAATTCAAGATCAGCTTCTAGAGCTCAGATTATCCACTAAAATGCAGCACCGTATCTCAGAATTCAGAATCTAGATAACTGTCATACACGACTCATGTGAATGCTTGTGACTGGCATGGAGACACGAATTCCAAACCTCCCAAATGAGTCCTGCTTGGTGGGGGGATCCTTTCCTACATAAGCTTACATCGACAGTCTTGGGAAGAGTGCGCTCACTTTGTTCTTGGGTACAACCATGTGCATGCCACTCCCTTGCCCAAACCTTGTGCCAGACATGTTCTGAAGTCACTTCTATATTAGTCCTCTTATGGAATGAGAACCCAATTCCTACTCTTATTTCAACCCTGAAGTGTACACTGTGTTTTCATTTGAGGGAAAGACTTGTGATTCCTACTGAAGTCAATGGTCTGGGGTGTATGGAAGTGGTCCACAGGGCAAGGGCACGTGTCAAAGATTGTCTAGACCAATCTCAGCTGACTATGGTTGCTTATGATGTAGAATGATATTTTAAATTAATTTCTTACTCTACTTCTTGTATTTTTATTTAAAGAAATAGTACCTTTTCAAAATTCATTCAAAAGGAATTCACGGTTGGCAGAGTGTTATTTATATCACCTGAGAGGAAATTGGCACTAGGAATTCTATATTCTGTTTCCAGGTTATTTGCTAAATAAATGAACTTAGTAATAAATAGACCTTATGAGATTTAGTTTTCTTAGTGGATACATTTCAGTAATATTCATTTTGCTAAGTCCTTCACATATTATGATATGGAAGAATTAAATGAAGCATGAGGTATGGAAATGATGTGAACACCAGAGTGCCCCAAATTGTTGGATAAATGTCTAAAATCCTTGAAAGAAAATCATTACTAGGCCTGAGTCATAGTAAACTTACGGTAACTATTTGTTGAAGTCAATGCCATTAGCCTGCCAACAAATTATGTAGAAAAGATGCTTTTCTTCCCCAGAGAATCAGAATCAGTTCGTAATTAGAACCAGCAAGTTATCCTCTAGCAAGAGGTATTATAAATTGCCCAATTCACAAGTTCAAAGAAATTACAACATATGCAACTTTGAAAATACAAAGAATCCTTGCTTTCTGTCTTTCTAAATAGGAAATTTTTGGTTGCATTGGACTAGGAAATAGTGAGGAGAGAGAATTTTTCTGTGAACCAGATGGATCATTTTTCAGCTCTCAGGAAATATTGTAACCAGCCACCATAAAAGCCTCCGGCTGAGATGTTTAAAGGTGAGCAGTTCCAGCCTTCAACCAGACAGCCTGGGGGAGGGGTGCGTAGCTGTGCAAAAGAACAGGGAGTCATGTGGTCCAACTGTAAAATAGAAAAATTGCATGTAATTATTTTACAAGCAGAGTGCGATGATGTGAAAGGAAGAACTAATGATGATGCACTCAGCTTGTTAGAAGCTTTTCCTTCTGGGGAGCTCAAGGTTACAAGAAGTGCTGCTCACTGGAATTTTTTTTTTCTTCCTTTCCCCTGGATGCATAATGCTACAATAAACCCTGCACACAGGGGGTTAATGTTGCAAGAATGTTTTTAAATAATTTCTGTGACCAAAGCCGGAGATACAAGCCTGGCAATAATTCTCCCTGACTTCAAGCATCCTGTATTGATTGATTAATTATTCCACCAATGAACTAACAGGTATTGACCTTATCTGGTTGAGTAGCATTTAGCCAAAAGTCAGTAATCTACATCGATCACTTAATGGAACATCAAAGCTCAGCATTCTGACAGGTTTATGTCATTCAGCAAAAATCTGTCTATGTTTTGCTGATACCTTGACCTTTTGTATCAAACAGTCTTTACAGAAAACGAAAAGCAATGACAAAATTAAATCTTGGAAGTAATGCTTTGTTATGTAAAAGGAATTTCTTGGTCTATTGCAAATAGCTTCTGCTAAGATCCTATTGAGTTTCTTTTTTTCCAATCTGAAAAGCAGTTTTCTGCATGTTTGCCATACATGATCTTCTGATGAAGCATGAAATTATCAAAACAATGAACACTGAGATAATTAACACTAGAACAGAGCTTCACAGAGATAATATTGAAAAAACAGGATCCTCCAGGGAGAGGTCCATGTAAAGAGATCTTGGTCCACAGACTGAGGATGATCAAGGACCAAGTGTTATTTGTCCTTGCCTCTCCTGAGTGCCAGAATCCTGATTCAAATATTAAGATACAAACCCACAGATCACGATATCCACATTTCTACTTTGATGACTAGAAGATATTATAAAAATCATTTTCTAAGGATTTTCTAATCCAACTTTTATAATGTGAATTATATACTTTAATATGTTTATGTACAATGAATATGAAGAAAATGCAAGAGATTATTACAATTCTACTTTCTCTTAATTATGGGGCACTGATGAAAGCCTTGATAAGCAAAGCCTCCGCAATAGTCTCCAGAGTGATCCCTCTGAGGTCCTATGCATAAGGACTCCCTCCCCTCAAGATCTGGCTTCAGAACTCCCCTTTACAACTTCTAATTATTGCCCACTTATTTAACTCAAGTATAGTTACTTAGTATTAGACTTTTTTTAAGAGAACGAGTGTGTGTGAGAGAGAGAAAGACAGAACCCATTTTATTTATTTGTCATCTGTTTTCTGTTTCTCTGACACGTAGGTGTGTATGTTGTGCTAAGGTTCAACATACACATGCCAGGCAAGGCTCTAACTGCTGACCACAGGCCCAGCCCAGTACGAAGGCTTCTTAACCTTGCCTTCTCTGAAGATGTTACTGACTCTCAGTATATTAAGATCTGCCCCAGCTGTTCTGTATCACAGTGCAGGGTGCTCTCTGTACTCTGCTGCTGAAGGCTGCTTAGGCAGTGGAGAATCCTCCTCCTAATACTATCTATCATGGTAAGAGTGTGACATAGTGGACTTAAAGTTCTTTTTTTTTTTTAAAAAGAGAGAGGGACAATGAGAGAAAGAGAGAAGCAATTTTTATTTAGTTTTTCACAGGATCTTCATTCCTCTGACACTTTGTTGTGTACGTCGTGCTGGGATTTGAACTCGTGAACTTGTGCATGCAAGGAAAGCGCCTTAACTGCACAGCCACAGCTCCAGTCCCTGAAAGTTCTTTAAATGGGAAGCAGATAACTCTACTTGGAGTCTTATTTAAAATGCTCTTCACCATTGCCAAGAAAAAGCCAGGTGTGGTGGTACACACCTAAAAACCCAGCAACTTTGGAGGATGAGGCAGGAAGCGCTCAAGTTCAAAGCCAGCCTCAGCAACTTAGTAAGGCTCTGAGCCTGAGCTCAGCAACTTAGTGAGGCTCCAAGCAAGACCCTGTCTCAAAATAAATAAATAAATAAATTAAAGAGGGCTGGGGGGCTGGAGTGATAGCTTGGTGTTTATAGCGTTTACCTAGCATACCCAAGGACACAGGTTAGAACCCCAGCACCACATACACAACTAAGCGTTGGAGCAACAAAGGCTACATGAAAAGCTAAATAAAGAAATTGATTCTTTCTCTTTCTCTCTCTAACTGTCCCTCTCTCTTAAATTAAAGGGGGGGGGTTGGGGATGTGGCTCAGTGGTTAAGTGCTCCTGGGTTCAATTCCAGTAAAAAACGAAGCAAACAAAACAATTGAATGATCGCCAAATAAAATTTGGAACCTTAATTTTCAGGATCAAATATGTCTTTTCTCTCTACATGTGAAGACCAGCCATGCATCAGAGCTCTCCCACAGTTCTATAATATATATTTTCCATGATTTACTTAAAAACTAACTTTTGACTTAGCCAATAATGCTTTCAATGAATGTTGAGTATATTTCACAGCTACTCTACTAACCATTGTTTATCATAAAAATGGTAAACAACTTTGGGCTTGGATTTTGATCATTCTGCTCACATTTATTAATAACTCTGTGACCCTTTGTAAATCACTTGTCATCAGTTTTCTTATCTGCAAAAGACAGTTCTTGACCTGGGAGAAATTTACATTCCATTCCTTTGCTCATGTGCTATTAAACTTCATTGAATATTTATCAATAGTTTATTTCAGAGTTTGTTGATAAGGAATTTTGCAAGCAGAAAAATAACATTGTGGAATAGCTTTTCTTCTGAACTAAAATGAAATTGGAAAAAGCTTGGAAAAGGAAAAATACTCCACAGAAACCTTAAATGACAATACAGAGTGATTGCAATGTTTACGTGATGATGTTAAATCGCCTTTGAGCTCAAAGTTGGTTTCATTAAGAATATGGTTTAACAGACACAAGTCACGTTTCATAGCCACACACACACACAAAAAAAAAAGACAGAGAGAGATAGAGAAATAGAGAAAATAAAGAGTAGGGGAGGAGGAATGGAGGAAAGAGAAATGAAAAACAAGTGAAGAGAGGAGGAAACTTTTAGTATCTTTGAGAAAGGAAGGCAAACACAGCTTTCACCTAGGACTTTGTACCATTTGTGTTTCACCAAGAAGGACGAAGTCAAATAACGATTGAAAATGTTAAATGGATAGTTTTCATATTAGAATTATTTTCCCTTTAAATATGAAGTATTCAATTAAATCAAAGTGGTTAGAAAAAGTGTATGAAATCTTTTATTATTTATTTGTAAAGTGTATGATGATTTCATTTTAAAGTGGTCATTCTGGCTGTAGCATATATATTAACACTGACTATTGATAGACACCTTGGTTACTTGTTTGGATTTTGTTTGCATTTCATATAAACTGAAGAATTTTGTCTTCTTATACATTTTATTGCACAATATATACACTAGTTAATTGCATTTCCATTGATACCTACTACACTGACTGTTTGGCTTTTTCCCCTGGTTCATTCACCCCTCTAATAAAGGAAACTTTGCTGTAAAATGTTCACCAGGAGAAACAGCTGATGCAGCTAATGTTGACTTTTGCAAAAGCACCACGCTTGAATCTCATAATTTTAGAATAACTCGTATATTTTTTGAAAAACTGAATTGCAGAATAAATAGGCAACAAGGCGGGTCTTGTTCCAGGTAGTTGGGTTAGTATTACTAAATTAGGCAAACTCATACTAATTATTAAATTTCTGGAAGTTCAAGATATTGAAGAGAATGAGCAATCAGTAATCCAAATACATAAAGTCCAATGAACAGTGTACAAACTTTTGCCTGATGCATGAAAAGCATCATTATTTTTGTAGCTCTGTGATTTCCAAATGTTTTTGTCTTAGGAAACTTTTATGTTGTTAATAATCATTGAGGATCCCAAAGATCTTTGGATCATGTTGATTGTATTTATTTATAAAAATTAGCCATTTTAATGTATTTAAGCATTATTTCATCTAAATGATAATAACAGAAACTTTAGATATAACACAAATAACACTGTTAAGAAAAGTAGATATAGTGGCTGGAGCCATGGCTCAGCAATTACAGTGCTTGCCCAGCATGTGCGAGTACGTCAGTTCAAACCCCAACACCCATCTACACAGTGACATCTCAGAGCAAGGAAGGCCACATGAAAAACCAAATAAAATTGTTTCTTGCTTTCTCTCTCTCTCACTATCCCCTCTCTCTCTTTAAAAAAAAGAAAGAAAAATAGATATAGTTTTTTAAAAAAGAAGAGTAGCATTGTTTTCATTTTCATTCAGATTTCTTTATTGTCTTAAAATAGTTACATTCTTACATTTCCATCTATATTCAGCCTGTTGCAGTATGTTGTTTTGATGGATGTAAATAAAGAAAATCATACCTCATCCAAATTTGTAGTTGAAATTAGAAGAGCATCTAACAGATTTCAGTCAATGGTGGATATTATTTTTAATAACACAACAAAATTCAGTAACTAGTGGTTTCCTAAATATTAGTTGCAATGTGGAATGTGTAACTATGTCAGGGAAAATTTGTACTCTGTTGAGTTAAGATTATTTGCTCAATCTTGCCTTTTGCATGGAAATATAATTTTTAATAGACTTCATTATTTAGAGCAGTTTCGGGTTCAAAACAAAGCCGAGGTGAAATGATATATTTCCTAAATATTCCCTGTCCCCAAATATACATAGCCTCCCCAACCACCAACAAAGTGGTGTATTGGTTAAAATCAATGAACTTATGTTAATATGGTCATTGTCACTCCAAGTCCACAGCATGCATCAGGATTCACTGTTCATATTGTGCATTGCCTGGGTTTGTACAAATGTATAATGACATGTACCTAAAATTATAGTACTATACAGAATAATTTTGCTGTCCTAAAAATTCCCTGTGCTCTGCTATTCATCCCTACCATTTCATAACCCTGACAACCATTTATCTTTGTACTGTCCCCATAGTTCTGCCTTTTCCAGAGTACCCTGTAGTTGGAATCATACAGCATGTAGCTTTTATTTTTTTCAAATAGAGAAGGATAGCGAGAGAGAAAGAATCAGTTTTATTTAGTTATTCACATGGCCTTTGCTGCTCTGAGACTTTGCTGTGACTTCTGCTGGGGTTCAAACTTGTGTACTCCCGCATAACGGGCAAGCACTGTAACTGCTGAGCCACCGCCCAAGTCCCAGTACATAGCTTTTCAAATTGACTTCTTTTATTTGGCAGCGTATGTTTAAGCTTTCTCCATGTGTTTTCCTGGCTTGAGCTCATTTTATTTTAGCACTGAATCACATTCTATTGTCTAAATGAACCACTGTTTATCCATTTGCTTACTGAAGGACATCTAGGTTGCTGTTTTTTGGGTGGATATAAGTTAACAAATTTGAACAAATGCTGTGAAGTATAACTGTTTGATCGAATGGTAAGAGTATGCTCAGTTTCATAAGAAATTACCGTACTCTCTTCCAAAGTGTCTGCAACATGGTGCATTCCCACCAGCAGTGAATGAGTTTTTATAGGTTTACAGCCTTGCAAACATTTGCTGTTTTCAGTGTTTCAGATACTTCCCATTCTAAGAGGCATGTAATGGCCATTCATTGTTGCTTTGATTGGCAGTCCCTAATGACATATGATGTCAAGCCTCTTTCTATATGCCTACTTGCCATCTGCATATTTTTTAACTCAGGTGCATAAATAAATTTGTACATCAAGAATTTATCATCTAGAAGCTAATTTCCTAAATCATGCTGATATTTTAAATGTTTGCACATTTCATTATACCCCACATTCATGTTTGTTGATATCACTACCAACCTTACCAAAAAAATTCTCATATATTGCCAGGTTCACCATGGTGAATACAAGGCTCTCAACATTCTGATTTCCTCTTGAGTGTTCAAATTTTATCATTGGAAATATATATTGTCAGTTATTTTCCTTTAACAGTATTATTTAATTCAATTTCTCAAAAATATGTGCCAAATACCCAAATCTGAATAACCATAGTTTGTCACTCATTCTTTAAAGTAAAATAGTGCTTTGGAAAAAAAATGAAAAATAAAACAGCAAGTAGTTAGTTCAGCTCCTGCCCAAATAACTGCACAGGTGCTGTACCTTCAAGAGCACTGTCATATACAGCACAAGAACTTTATGCAAAATTTCTACTTTTTCATGCAGAATACTAAAAGGACACATACAATGGTCAAGGTCAAATTAACTTAATAACTGTGCTTCACATTAATAAGTTGAAATGGCTATGAAACATGTTGGCTCATGACAGTGGTACACACCGTGGCGCAGTTTCATGCCTCAGCTTTGATGATTTGTGCTAACAGGACCTGAGTTTTACCCACCACCAATTATGCACCACACAAAGGCAAAATTATGTTAGTATGATCCTCTAAGTTGTGTTGAATTTTAGACCCCATAAAAGGGTCTCAAGGTCCCCAGAGTTGCATGAGACACTCTTTAGAAACTGTTGCCACTGTATGTTTTTAACTACTGGTTACAGAGGTCTTGAAGAATCGCTGAAATGTGTATATCCTCACTCTATGCAAATTGTCATACAGTCTTATGGGTTGATAGACAGCAAGAGGCTAGCTATGGACAACTAGCACATAGTTTGTGGACACTACCTAAGGGGCCTGGATTTTAACAGGCATCCGTATTGAAGTAGAATTTTCTGTCACAAAACTCTGAGAATCCTGGAAACTTAAGTTCCAATTTTCAACTAAAAGATTCTGATGCCCAGATTAGATCATAAATAAAAGAAGAAAGCCATTCAAATAACAATGATGATGTTTTTAAAACCAAGGCTTAGAAAGATTTTTAAAATCACTAGTTCTATCCCTTTAATTTCTTTCATATGGAGAAAACTCAAATAAATAAACTGAAAGAAAAGAAATTATTTATAAAAATTGTTGAAATTTGGATGTGAATGACCTCAATGAACTGCTTGGAGGCTCATTTTCTGGTCAGTTCAGTTTTATCCCCACCCCATGTTCAAAGACAAGGAGCAGAAATAGTCTTTCTACACTTTAGCTTGTTGCTGCCTGTTGATGGACTCAAGAGAGTATTCCCTTTAATACTTGGCTAAAGTAACAAATTTCAGGGGTAGACACAGTAGGATAGACAAGCTGATGCTGTACACTGGAACTGGGTGAAATTGTAGACCATTACGAGTATCTGCAAAAATTTTAAACTATCAGTTTGGCACTAGTCTTACTCATATAAACAGACACACATATCCACCTTAATAGATGCATTATCTGGGAAAAGTGAAAGTAGCCTTTTAGTACCTTGCTTCACGTAAACTGGGCTTTATGTAGAAAGTTACTTTACACAGATAATAAACCTAAAGTAAAATGGTTATTTCTAGCAGCTAATTTACTGTTATAGTTTATAGAGATGCCTTCTTCATAATGGTGCCTTCTGATTCTACTTTCCCTGAGTTCAGTAATCAGTGTCAATTACTGCTGGTTTCCATAGAAACCAGAAAACTAACAGTTTTTAAATCTTCATTCATGAACTAGTTTTACAAATAATGTAGACTTTGGAATGACTGCTTCCTAAAGAAAAAATGCTGGAAGCAGATGTCAATCAATTTAACCCCTTCAAATGATGTTTAAAGTTTTCACTAGTGATAGACCTACATATTTAAATGCA
>PVKS010030716.1:0-18269 GCA_004027875.1 Aplodontia rufa
ATGTGATTTTGAATTGTATTGGAGATTCCTGGGATCAATACCATGAGCAAATAAAAAACACAAAGAGATTTGTCTAATATATAAATGCTAAGGAAAGGAGTAAATATTCTTTATAAAAAAGTTGTTACATTAAGCTGGGTGCAGTGGTGCATGCCTGTAGTCTCAGTGGCTTGCTGAGACTAAGGAAGGAGGATCTCAAGGTCAATGCCAGCCTCAGCAATTTAGCGAGGCCCTAAACAGCTTAGCATGATCCTGTCTCAAAATATATAAATGAAAAGGGCTGGGCATGTGACTCAGTCCATAATTGGCCCTGGGTTTAATCCCCCCCTTGAAAAAATTGTTACATTTGATGATTAAAAGTTGAAATTCAGTAAGCTTTCAGGATGCATTTAATGAAGCTAATTCATTATGTTTTATTAGGCCCCGGATGTTCAGTTCCTGTGCCAGCTAACCAATCATTTTGGATTCAAGAGGAATATTCTGACTTAAAGCTGCCCAGAGCATCTCACAAAGCTGCGGTCAATGGAAACATAATGTGGATTGTCGGAGGATACATGTTCAACCACTCAGATTATAGCATGGTTCTTGCGTAAGTTGTTTTAAACATTTTTGCAAGAAGCTTACTTTTCCATTTTTCCAATTTATAAAGTATAAACAAACGGAAAAGAAATCACCAGTAATTCTACTACCTGAGGAAAATCTCTGTTAATAGTAAAATCTATTAAAAATATTCCAAGCTTTTCATGTATACCATGTTTTTGAAATTGAACTTCACAAAGAATTCATTATCAAGAGAGGCAACAAATTATCTTTTTGAGATGCTTCTTCTGGTATTTGCTTTAGATGTATATAATAAGCTACGTAAATAGGGGAGTACTTTATGCAGTAATTAAATTCATAGTTTCACGGAGACTGATTTTTAGAAGAAATTTATGAACACTTACTCATAGTGATTTTGTTACCTGAATTTTTTAAAAGGCCTTTTATGTTAATGAAGGTTGTAAAACGCCATTATCTAATCTTCAAGGGACTCTGGAAATATGGCAATGGTAGCATAGTTTCTGAATCCTCCCAAATATGGTAGCATAGTTTCTGAATCCTCCCAAATGTAGTCATTAGGACGGAACAAACAGGGTGGGAAAGTAAACACATGCATGCCAGGCATGGTGGTGCGTGCATATAATACCAGCCCCCAGGGGACTGAGGCAGGAGGGTTCAAAGTTTGAGACCAGCATGCGCAACTTTGTGAGATCCTGACTCCAAATGAAAAAAATAAAATAAAAAAAAGAGTGGGGATGTAGCTCCATGGTAGAGTGCCGTTGAGTGTAATCCCCAGTACTGTGAAATAATCGGAAAAAGCCATAAACACATGAGCCACATCTGTGAGAAAATTTGGGCAGAAGGTCTCTTCCCAATGTGCGGTTCTAAACCGTTGATAGCTACAAGACCTGCGTGGCATCAGTTTTCATGCAGAGGTGAGCAGCCGGCAGAAGTGGGAGACCCATGGCATCCAGAATAGCTGGAAGGTGCACACTCACCGGCTCAGCAAGCCACCCTGGGGGCCACACCTGGAAGGCTATGTCTTGTATTTGGGGCACACCCTAGTAGAGGAACCAATCTTTCCTGGACACCTGGGACTCTCCCAGGTGTAGCACTGAAAAGTCTTGCATCCCCGGAAACTCCTCCATTCTGAGCAATCTGGGATGGTGGTCACCGAAGCCCTAGCCAGTGATGTTCTAGAGCCTGACCTTGCTTCTACCTTGCTCCAGAGCTTCCCTTGAGATCATGCTAATGCCAGATCTCAGCTGAGACCACCTCTGCATAGCTTTCCCTTTCCCTGTATCCTGATGACCTCATTCCTGACATATTTGTCCAGGGAGCAGTCCCTTGATTAGTCACTAGCCCAAGAATCGCATTTCAGGCTCTACTTGCAGGGAACCTGACTGAAGACATTTTCCATCTTCCCAACTTTTTCTTTCAGTACCCCAACTCCAACCACCTTTGACCCTCACAGGTAAGCATGACCCCTTGGCTCCATCTCACTCCCTCTCCATTCCTGTGTTCTACTATCCTACCTTCTTCCTCTTCTTCTTCTTCTTCTTTTTTTTAAGAGAGAAGGATGGTGAGAGAGAGATAGAGAGAGAATCAATTTTTATTGAGTTTTTCACTTAGCTTTCGTTCCTGTGACACCCAGCTGTGTACGTGGGTGCTGGGGCTTGGACCGTGTATTCTCGCATGCCAGGCAAGCGCTGTAACCGCTGAGCCACCGCTCCAGCCCATCCTACCTTCTTTTCACTTTCGAAATCTCCACAGCCTTTTCTCCGATTTTTCAGGCTGAGCTAATGGGTTTGCTTCATTTCCCTTTTGAAAGATAAGGATCTTCAGAAAAGGACTTGCACAGACTCCCACCGCCACATTTGCTCTTCCCCTACATCTGAATTTATTTATTCTGCCTTCTGCTTCTGAAGATCAGGGATGGTCAGTGACGTTTTGGCATGATGGAAATGTTCTGTTACTGCCATGTCACCAGCCGCATGTGGTTATCAAGCACTCCAATGTGTGACTGAGTAGATGTCTTAGTCCAGTCTTAGTCCTCATCTTGTTGGATCTTGTACGGATAATTTGTCACATTTTTCTTGATATTTTTTCTAATTACTTATTCCTTCTCAGACTGCTGAGCTGGTTCCTGTTCATCTGCCTGCTCTCTGAATGCTGGTGCACTCCAGGGCTCACCCTTGTTCTGCTTCTGACTGTATATTCACTGTATTGATGATCTCGTGTGATATGTTGGCATTTATGCTTGTGACTCCCAACTTTACAGATGCTGCTTAGACTTTCCACCTGAACCCGTATCTCCAGCTCTTTTTTTATATTTTTAAATTAAGAATTATATTTATTTATTTATTTATTTATTTTTATTAGATAATATAGAGTTACAATTGAGGGGGAAGCATTATCAAACATTCAAGAACAAATGTATATATACGTAGTTATCCAGGGCTAATGCCATGTCATGGATGCCCTGATATCTCTAGCTCTTGACACTCAATCTATTGTATAATAGGAATTAAAAATGCAACATGTCCAAAACTGATCTTTCTCACCAGCCTGTTTCCCCCACATGTCCCCATCCCAGTTAATGGCTTCTCCATCCTGCTGTTCACATCATCCGGAAATCTTCACCTCATCCCTGACTTCGTGTATTTTCCCACTGCATATTGGTGTGTGCGCTAGGAATAACAAATTACCATACACTTTGCAGCTTGAAAGAGCTCACTTTTCTTACCTAATAGCTTTTGTTGGTCAGGAGTCTGGTTCTGTGCACTCAAGGGGTCAGCTGGCCTGCATTCTGATCTAGACAAGGAAGATTCACTTCCAAGTTCACTCTGGTGGCAGCCACAATCATTTTCCTACAGTGGTAAGGCTGAGGGTCCCCACTTCCTGCTGGCTGTCAGCTAGAAGCCACCCTCAACTCATGGCTGCATATTACTTTATCAGTCCTTAAGAAGAGTCTTGTCTGAGCCTGTTTGTAGCATGGGTCACAGAAATGACATCCTATCATGTTGTTTAGTTAGAAGCAAGTCATTGATCTTGACTGTTCTTAAAGGGAGGTAATTATATGGCTGAATATAATTACCAGGAGGTGGGGATCATGGGGGACAACCCTACTGTCTGCCTGACCACATTATATCAGCAAATCTTGTTAATTCTCCCTTTAAAAATCAACCTCAAGTCTAACTACTTCTCACTACTTCTAGTGCTGCCACTATGAAATGAAAAGGTCAAATTAAATTTGTGAAAGTGATTGTCCTTTCCACTCTCGTGTTAGGTATTTATGAACTCATGTATGTTACCGTTTACGTGATCTCACCATTGCATCTGGCACCATTCCCCTCTCTTGTAGCCAGAAATGTGGGAGATGCCCCCCCTCTTCCACCTCCTTATACCATAACCTCATCTCAAGCCTCATCAGCTCTGTCATCAAATTATGTCATACTTGTTCTTTTTAATGCTCAGGCTGACATTGTCACCTACCTAGTGTTTAGCAGTAGATTCCTATCAATTTCATGTTTCCATTTCTTTCTCTGAATCTACTTCCTACAGATGAAATGGGATAATATTTTAAACGTATAAGTCATATAATTTGTTCCCTTCCTCCACCCCACCATATCTTCCCTTTAGACTCAATGATCCTGCCTGATCTGACCTCAGCTGACCTGCCCAGGCTGTTTGGTCCTCCCTGCCTTTATTTCCTCTGCTGTCCCACCAGCCTTTTTCTCGCCAAGGCGCATCCTGTGTATCCTTGCTTCCTGGGGCGTTGCGTTTGCTCTTTCCTGCTGTTATACCTCAGGGCTGATTTCTTCTCTCCCTTTAGACCTCAGCTTAGTTGTGCCATGGAGAGCTCTTCCTGGTCATCTAGTGCAGGCAAGTCATCCCCTGCTGCCTTTTTCACGGTTCTCATTTCCTTTATAGCAGGGTTGATTATTTTCAATTCTATTTGTGCCCATTATTGTACTTTCTCATTTTCTGCTTTTTCCAGTAGAGTTCTCCAAGGACCTTGCTTCCTCACTCAGCTCAGAGATTAGCTCATAGAAGGGGCTCAAATATGTGCTTATCAAATACATTGGGGAGCCAGTAAATCATTTATTTCCCTTACAAATATTTGTTCCTAGGCATATTAATGTCACATGAGGCTTTTATTTGCCTGGTGTACCTCATGAGTCATTTGTTCTTTAGTTTGTAACTTTTTTCCACTTGTACTTGATCAAAACATGAGGTTTACAGCTTTAAATATTTCATGTAAACAATAAAATTTTGAACAATGTTTTACCAACTTTCAATGGAAGTAAAAATGGTGATTCATTTTAAAAATAGTACTTCTGCAACTTTGATTATAAATTGTACAGTTATTTATACTCTCAAACATATTCAAGGAATTTTTCTACTTCTCCCACTTTTAAGTTGTCTTAAAAAGCGGTGTCTGTGTTATGTCACCCAATGTTCCTCTTGAGAAATAAGTGGTCTTGACCTCCTGGGTCAAGATTGCGAGTTGAAATTTCATTACTTATTTCCTTTCGTTAAAAAGAAACATTGTTCTGTCTTTTTTTTTTTTTAAACAGAGAGGGACAGTGAGAGAGAAAGAATCAATTTTATTTAGTTTTTCATGTGATTTTGTTGCTCTGAGACTTTGTTGTGTATGTGGTGCTGGGGTTCGAATTTGCATACTTGCGCCTGCCAGGCAAGCACCGTAACCGCCAAGCCACTGCTCCAGCCCCTGTTTTGTTTTTTAAAAAGATAAAAATTAAGTAATAAACTGGGCATGGTTACCCAAGCCTGTAATCCTAGTGATGTGGGAGGCTGAGGGAGGAGGATCATAAGTTTGAGGCCAGCCTCAAAGCAACTTAGTGAGCTGTCTCAAAATTAAAAAGATCAAAAAGTCTGGGGGTGTTGCTCAGTGGTAGAGCATGCCTGTGTTTAACCCCAGCAACGTACCCAAAATTGAACAATAGGTAACCAAATAAGGAAAGGAGTATCACCTAATCCTGTGAACTTTAATTCATTGACCCAGATGTGGAACACCTATCAAAACTTAAATATAGTATATAGTATACAATAGAATTATAAATTAATAATAAAAGAATATAATTATATCATAATATATTAATTATAATATAATAATAATATTAATAAACATAATAACATAAGCTCTAAATTATGATTTACAACCTACTTTAATACATCTGTGCCAATTTCATTGAAATATTTGTAGAATTGAAAACTTGGGACTTTTTTTTTAGGTGAATATGGAGTTACAATTGAGGGGGAAACATGTCAAACAATCAAGAACAAATATATATACTTAGTTATCCAAGGCTAATGCCATGTCATGGATGCCCAGCTTTGGTTTCCCCATGTTGCTGTTTCCCCCAGAAGACCCCCTGAGTTAAATGGATATCTCATGGAGGTCAGAGATCTCCTTCTGAGATGATTCCCCCATATTCCCACCCTCCAGTCTCCTAGGTGTTCTTCCTGTCCCCCATGCTATGCCTCCAGGTATCCTAGGCAATCATCCCCCTGTTGCGTTAAGAACCATACAATTTTGGCTGGAGCAGTGGCTCAGGGGTTTTGGCGTTTGCCTTGCAAGCACAAGGACCCGGGTTCAAACCCCAGCACCACGCACACAACTGAGTGTTGGAGCAACTGAGGCAATGTGAAAAACTAAATAAAGTCGTTTTTCTCTTTCTCTGTCTCTCTCACTGTCCCTCTCTCTTTAAAAAAAAAAAAAAAAAGAACCATACAATTTGAAGTTATTATTAGCTTAGCCATCTAACATACTGCTTCCTGATGTATTCTAGCTTCCACAGACGAGAGAAATCATTCGGCCCTTGAGTCTCTCAGATTGGGATACTTCATTTAGCATAATTCTTTCCATGTCCATCCATTTGACTTCAAAAGCCATAATATCATCTTCTCTAATGGCCAAGTAGTATTCCATTGTATGTATGTACCAGAGTTTTTGAATCTACTCGTCGAGTGAGGGGCATCTAAAACTTGAGACTTAATAGCTTAAAACAAACACATCAGAACATCAACCGTGACCACTTCTGCACCTCACAGAAGTCGCACTTGGAAGATTCTGAGAATTGTCCCTAATAGCTCAGAAGTCAGGGCTTCTGCTTCAATACTGAGGCCACCTGCACACTGGTGTAGGGCCTTTGAACAAACTCTCAGGAGAAGAGTCCAGATATTTTATTCTAACAGAGTACACACCATTTCATTCAAGTTCCAACGTTTCCTTGAGGTTAGAAAAGTTATATTTATCCAGCAGAAAAGTGGATGGAACATAAAGGACCAGCTAAAGTAGGATGCATGCCAATGAAATAAACTTGTCCAGGAAACGGAACCAAGAAGCCACTTGTCTTTTGCAGGCAAGATATCTGGAGAACTATGTCTAAGGACAAATAAGATGACAGCAGTGACATTGTAGCTAATGCAAAAATTCTATCATAAAAAAATGAAGAGGAACATAGAATGCAGCATAGAAATTCTAACAAGAGCCCAACATTTTAAACAGTAACCTTAAGAAAATTACTGTTGAATGCTTTGTGCTACAGGTCAACTTAATTTAGAATCTGAATTCAGAAAAACAAGAAGATAATAACAGTAAGATGAAGTAGGAGATTATAGACCAAAGCAAAACGAAATCAGACTCAGCAAAGCCTAGAATGAAATCAAGTGACTGAAAAATTGAGATAATTCCAATGAATACAGATTAAAGTTGAAAAAAATTAAAGAAAAGTAAAAACATACGAAAGGTAAGAAAGTGATCCAGCATAAATATAATTGCTGTTGCTGAAGAAAAGACCCCCAATGAACAAAATAAATGGATTGACGTCGCATAAGGTATTTCAGGAAAATTTTATCGTTTCTCCGTGAGAAGACCTGATTTGATAAAGTTATTGAACTTTTAGGAAAAAGGACAAGTTATTATTTGGGAAATTTCAGGCAGTTCTGCGCTTCCTGCTTGTGGGGCTGTGCCCTGTCCGTGCAGAACCTTTGCTGTGGTCTTTGCATTGTCCAGATGCTGTTGTGGAAGCTTCTATGGAAGACACCAGCTTGCCCGGGACTTAGAACTTGTTCAATATTCTGCTATCTTGGACTCCACTCCAGATGAAGGAGAATTTCTTGGGTCCTTGGAATTTCTTACATTTCATCAATATTGTTCTTATCTTGTATTTGCTTCTCTGCTTTATAAAAAAATTTTTTGACAGTCTATTACTTAAGTATGTTTTAGGAGTTCACCTGAGCTATATTATGGGGACCTGACAGCACCTACATATTGGCCCCCTCTGTGCCACTTGAGAGAGAGGTGGATTGGAGCATCTGGAGACTTGTGTGCTTCCTGTGTTTATTTCTTTTCTCTTAAACTCATACACACATAATGTGTATGTTTGTGGTTGGAAGCCTTGTGAGTCCTCGGGAAATACCTTCCATAACCTGAATTCTACAAGAGTTACAGCGGTATTCAGTGAATTTTGTAAAAACATTTTCCTGAACAAATTTCTGTCATTTCTACTATGATGAAATATCGTCTTGTGGGGCTGGAGCAGTGGCTCAGTGGTTAAGACACCTGCCTGGCATGCGTGGATACATGCGTTCAAACCCCAGCACCACATATACAATGAAGTGTTGAAGCAATGAAAGTCACATGAAAAACTAAATAAAAAATTCATTCTGTATGTCTGTCTGTCTCTCTCTCTCTCTCTCACTGTCCCTTAAAATTAAAAAAGGCATTGATATTGGTAAAAGAGTAAAATTTATTTTAAAAAAATAGTCTTGTGTCTTAAAAAATAGTGAGAGAGAAGGGTTCAGCAAGAGAGAGGAAGAAGGAGGGAGAAAGGGAGAGACTGATGGAGAATTCTTCAGGCTTCCTGACAGAAAAGCAAACCACATAAAAGGGGGGGAAATCAGGCAGGCCTCACACTTCTCCATAGCAGTGGTGACAGGAGTGGCCATCTGCACAGTTGGAGGGAGAGGATGGGGTCACGGATATTACAGCCAGCCAAGAGCCACTCACCTGTGAAGCCCGCATGCAGGTGTTCTCGGCAGGAGAGCGCTCAGGTGAAGGAGTGTGCGCTGCTGTTGCGAAACCCCACTGCGTCTATGCCACCTACTGAAGAGCTTGAGGAGGAAAAGTTGTGGTCAGGGGACTGTGAAGAGATGGCCTCGTTCTATTAAAAAAAATTATAAACAAAACTTTTAATTTTTTTTCAATTAAAAAAGCAGCAAAGCAACAATCAGGCTATGATATAAACCTACTTAAAAATGTCCCTAAATTTCTAGTACAAGTTTGGTCAACTTACAGATTTTTATGCATAGAAAAAACATTTCTGTAAAAATGTAATTATCATGGTAATCAAAAAGAATAGTATCAGCCTAACGAGAGGCACCAAAAAATCAATACCACAGTACATCCAAATTAAAAAGAGAGAGAGAGAGAGAGAGATTGCCTCGGCTTAAATATAGGTGGAGTAGTAAATAAATCTGAAATTATGATTATAGAATGGAATACGGATGTATGACTATGCAGTGTGCAAATGATGTAATGTCCGGTCCCGGCCGGCAGGAACCGGACAAGGCTGCAAGGCTCTCAGTGGGCGGTTGACTGGGAATGAAGTAGACACACACTGGTCCTGAGTTCTCCAGCACTTTATTTTATCCATCTCTCTAGAGGCAAAGCTTTTACATCTCCTCTCTCTAGAGTCCCTGTTTCTACTGCCAAGCTTTTCTTCCTCTCTCTACCTCTCCTATTTCCCTGTACGCCCAGTATTAATTTGTTACAAAACCCCCAATAGGGACACAGAACAAACATAATCAATCAGTTGCAACAATAGAGCAGCCAAATAGCTTAGTCATGTGGTCAGGCAGTTTGCTAATTATTCGGGAAGTTGCAAGCCAGCTGGGCCTCTTGCAGAGTTGTTTACTACTAATACTTTTCTCTGGCATCCGGCCAAGCATCATGTTGGCTTCAGTCTCCAACAATGTAACAGAAATTGGGAAAAGAAATGGGATTGGAGATGTGAATGCTAAGGCTTTAAATTTTCTTTCTTTCTTCTTTCTTTCTTTCTTTTTAAAGAGAGGGACAGTGTGAGAGAAAGAGAGAATCGATTTTACTTGGTTTTTCATGGACTTTCGTTGCTCGGACACTTCATTGTATACGTGGTGCTGGGGTTTGAACCCGTGTACTCGCGCATGCAAGGCAAGCCCCACAACCCCTGAGCCACCGCTCCAATCCCAAGGCTTTCAATTTTCAAAGATGAAAGTTAGCAGATACTGTCCCAAAGTAAATTATGTACAATTTTGAAACTTGAGCAAATAATTTTAGTAAATAAAATAATTTTTTAAAAAACTAAAATAATAATTAGCTACTTAATAACAATTATTAAATAACACTAAAGTGTAATTTTTCATGTATTTTTAAAAATGTGCATGTTCCAAAAATATACAAACTAATAGCCAATACCAATTTATGTGCTATTCACATTTTTTTTTTGTACCAAGAATTGAAGCCAGGGGCACTTAATCAATGAGCCACATCCCTACTCCTTTTTATTTTTTATTTTGAGACATAATCTCACTAAGTTGCGTAGGGCCTCACTAAGTTGCTGAGGCTGGCTTTGAACTTGCGAGCCTCCTGCCTCAGCCTCTAGAGTTGCTGGAATCACAGGCGTGCTGTCACCATGCCTGGCACGCTGTTCACATTTAATAGATGTTGCAATTTTGTTACAGTTGCTTCAGCTCTTCAGTATAAACTATTCAAGGCAAAAGAAAGGGTTTAAAGAAAAATTCATGAATGCCAGTGCATTCACCACCCAGATTAAAGAAATAAAATATTACTAATGCATTTAAGACTCTTGCACTCACCTCTAAAATTCCAGAGATAATCAGTATTCTGATTTTAGCCTCAGTTGTTCACATACATTTCTTTATGCTTTAAAAGTATGTAAAAATATGTTGAGTTAATAAATTTTCCATTTTTAGTCTTTATAAAAACAATATTCTGGCCGGATTTGGTGGCACACACCTGTAATCCCAGCGGCGAAGAAGGCTGAGGTAGTAGGATCCAAGTTCAAAGCCAGCCCCAGAAACTTGCTGAGGCGTTAAGCTACTTAGAGAGACCCTGTCTCAAAATAAAATATGAAAAGGGCTGGAGATGTGGATCAGTGGTTAAGTGCCCCAAGCTCAATCCTTAGTATGAAAAACTAAAACAATATTCTGCATTTTGCTTCTTTAGTTTAACATCGTTCTGAAATTTGTGTTGATTTACATTGTTTGAGTATATTTTTATTCTATATAATTACTTGATTACAGAGATATAATGTAGTTTGTTAATCCATTTGTAATTAATGGACATTTATTTAGGTTTTTGTTTCCATTATGTTGTGATAAAAATTTCCTTACATTTTCTTGTTACATATAATAGTTTTTCTCCTAATTTTTTAAAACTTTGATTATACAGGGAAACTCTTATAGAAGAGACACGTTTACTTAAGGTATAACAAAAGTACTGGTTTTTCTTTGGTTTCTTTTTTTTCTATTCTAAAAATATAAAATCGATATTTTTAAAGCATCATCTAAGGTATTATTCCTTTGTATAATTTTATTTTGTAAATCTATTGCTTTCTGTTACATGGAAAGATATCTGGGATGATGACTCCTCGCTGTTGACAATATTTATTTCTAGATAATGGATATTGGGTCATGTTTTAAACTTCTATTTTTTTGCATTGGTGATATTCTTCATAATGAACATGTGTGGTTTTTATAACAGCAATAAAGTGATATATTTTTCTCAAAAACAAAGGGAAAAAAGGAAGTGATATTTTAAAATGCTGAGTGTGATGATTCTATAACACATGAATCAGTGTAAATTGCATGGGGAGAGTATAAATTATTTTCGCTTTGGCGTTCTTATAGTTCAAAGATTTTTATGTAGATTTATAGTATAATGAAAAAGCTGTTGGGGCTGGGGATTCAGCTCGGTGGCAGAGCGCTTGCCTAGCACGCGCAAGGCCCCGAGTTCGGTCCTCAGCCCTGGAAAAAAAACCTGTGATGATGTTATGCTTTTCATGAAAGTATGATTTTAAAATCAATTATACTTTTTAATTTTTTAAAAAAATTTTCCAATAATTTTCTTTTACTTAATGAATATTGGTTTTGGTTTCTTAAGATAAAATGATAAAAATTATTGTACTAAATTAAGCTTAATTCCCTTTAGTATGATGCGGCCTTGAGTGATTTAAACTGTAGAAGGGGATTTCAAAAGAGGCATTAGAAGCTTTCAGCAGACTTTTATTTCCTTCTTGCCCCACAGTTCTGTAGTCCACCTTCCCCTTCTTAGCTCAGATGTCAGGAGTGTGTGCAAGGGCAACAGGTGCCTCCCTATGTCCTTGGTAGATTTAATGAGTGTCTCAAAACTGGATTGTCAGGGCTGGAGCTGTGGCTTGGTGCTTATGGCACTTGCCTGGCATGTGTGAGGATCCGGGTTCAAACCCCAGCACCATGAATGCAATGAAGTATTATGTTGGAGCAATGAAGGCCCCATGAAAAACTAAACAAAAAATGATTCTCTCTGTCTCTCATTGTCTCTCTCTCCTTTTTTAAAAAGTATAAGATGTTGTGCTTTGCCATTTGGGTAAAAATATGATCTGTTTATCTTGTAGGTATGACCTTGCTTCCAGAGAATGGCTTCCCCTAAACCATTCTGTGAACAACGTGGTTCTTAGATATGGTCATTCTTTGGCTTTATATGAGGTAAAAACATCTCCACTCTGTACTAAGCAAGCAACTGGACTCTTCCTCAGTTGCTTTATGTATTATGCAGTTGAAAAGCTACTGAATGTTCACATTTAATTGGGGCAAACTCCTTGTTGGGGATAGGGGTTACATGATTGGCTAAGTTGTAAGTAGAAATTGAAGTTGCAACTTTTTGAACCCAAGAGGCTTGAATGAATTCAAACCATAATGACGTGTTATGATTGTGGCACCAAGCGGTTAAAGCTGAGGATTAAAAAGTGCCAACTAGGGCTGGAGTGCTGGCTCAGTGGTTACGGCACTTTCGTGGCATGTCAAGGATGTGGGTTCGAACCCCTAGCACCACATACACGACGAAGTGTCAGAGCAACGAAAGCCACATGAAAAACTAAATAAAATTGGTTCTTTCTTTCTGTCTCTTTCACTTTCTCTTCTCTCTCTTAAAAAAAAAAGAATATTAAGGTTTTGAACTGGACATTTTCTGTTTATTTTCAGATTTGAATTTTCAACGTTTTTAAAATACTGTTTACATTTTTTTCTCTAGGACAAAATGTACATGTATGGAGGAAAAATTGTTTCAACGGGCAAAGTGACAAATGAGTTGAGAGTGTTTCGTATTCATAATGAGTCGTGGGTGTTGTTGACCCCCAAGAGAAAGGAGCAGTATGCAGTGGTTGGACACTCGGCAAACGTCGTCACACTCAACAGTGGCCGAGTGGTCATGCTGGTCATCTTTGGTCACTGCCCACTCTATGGATATATAAGCAGTGTGCAGGAATACGACTTGCGTAAGTGTGCTTTTTCCAGTGGACATGTTTTAATCATCATCTTAAAAACCTCTACTTTTATCATTAGGACCTTGATCCAGTCCTTTATCTTGAAATGCAGATACCATTGATGTATGACCAATGAAATTCAGATGATTAATGCCTCTTTGTAAAGCATACATGCTACTGTCAATTTGCAAGGAGCCAAAGAAGGCACTAAAGACTTTGGTGTTAAAAATAAAATAAATAGGGGCTGGAGCGGTGGCTCAGCGGTGACAGTGCTTGTCTGGGAGGTACATGGGTTCAAACCCTAGCACCACCTACACAACAAAGTCTAGGAACACTGAAAGCCACATGCAAAACTGAATAAAATTGATTCTCTATTTTTATTTTTATTTTTAAAGAAAGAGGGGACAGTGAGAGAGAGAGACAGAATCAATTTTATTTAGTTTTCCACATAGTTTCCGTTGCTCTGAGACTTTGTTGTGTACGTGGTGCTGGGGTTTGAACTCTCGCACTTGGGCATGCCAGACAAGCGCCATAACCGCTGAGCCACCACTCCAGCCCATGATTCTCTCTTTTAAAAGAATAAAGTAAAATAAATAAAAGTAGATTGAAACAATAAATATTATGAAAAAAATGTAGGTGGCCCTTTAGTGATTGGTTTATGGAGTGTGATTTTTTCCTTTAATACATAATCATTCTTTTGGTTAAATTTTATTTTATCTGTTACTGTGCAGTAAGAGTATCAGCTATAATTGATATTTTGAGAAAATAGGCCTATAAAGTACATCTGTGTACTGATTGCTAAAGGTCATAGGGGATTAAATGCTCACATGAGGGGAATCTGAGTCTTTTAAATTTAATGGAATTCTTTTCCTGTATAGAATGTTAGAACACCACAACATTTAATAGACTGGGGTTTGGCCACACGGCCACAAGTTTTAGGCAGTCTTTTTTTTTTTTTTAATAAGAAGATAAAAAATATATGTATCAGCCTTCCTGAAACATTTGATTTACTTAAAATATTTTTATTTTGAGTAATAGAGAAAGGAAACCTATACTCTTTGTCTTTGGCTGTTTTTCCTTTCCAGGTACGAACACATGGAGTATTTTGCACACCCAGGGTGCCCTTGTGCAAGGGAGTTATGGCCACAGCAGTGTTTATGATCATAGGACCAAGGCCCTATACGTCCATGGTGGTTACAAGGCTTTCAGTGCCAATCAACACGGGCTCGCAGATGACCTCTACAGATACGATGTGAACGCCCGCATGTGGTAGGTTCTGCTTCTGGAGCTTTTGCTTTAATGTGTAAATTCTACAGGGGCAATTATTGTGAAGGTATTTTGCTGTATTGTATACAATATAACATGTATAAGTATATAGCATATATATGATGTTCAGCATCGTATATAAAGAAATTAGGAAATAAGTCTAGTGTAATAAATTAGCTAGTATTTATTTTGTTTCATTATCTTATACTTCTGTAGTAGCATGACATTTTTGGTTGATTTTCAGTTTTCATACACTAAACAGTATTGTAAAGTTTTATTCTCTTTAGAATCTTTTTTTATAAGACAAAAGGACAGTGAGAGAGAGAGAGACAGAGAGAATCAATTTTTTTATTGAGTTTTTCACATGGCTTTCTTTTTTTTTTATTTTAAAGAGGGAGGGACAGTGAGAGAGACAGAGAAAGTGAGAAACACTTTATTTAGTTTTTCACATGGCTTTAGCTGCTCCGACACTTAGTTGTGTAAGTGGTGCTGGGGTTTGAACCTAGATTCTCATGTTCGCCAGGCAAGCGCTGAAACCGCTGAGCTACCGCTCCAACCCCATTCACATGGCTTTTCTTGCTCTGACACTTAGCTGTGTACATGGGTGCTGGGGTTTGAACCCGTGTACTTGCACATGCTGGGCAAGTGCTGTAACCACTGAGCCACCTCTGAACCACTGCTCCATCCCCTCTCTCTCTATTTTTTTTTTTTAAGAGAAAAGGACAGTGAGAGAGAGAGAGAATCAATTTTTATTGAGGTTTTCACATGGCTTCTGTTGCTCTGACACTTAGCTGTGTTCGTGGGTGTTGGGATTTGAACCCATGTACTTGCACATGCTGGGCAAGCGCTGTAACCGCAGAGCCACAGCACCAATTCCCCAGCCCCTCTCTTTAGAATCTTAATGAATAATGTACATAGCCAAGTTTGTTCATACTTTTGTAATTTTTTTTGTTTTCTTTTGGTGGTGCTTGGGATGGAATCCTGGGCCTCATATGTGCTAGGCGAGTGCTCTACCACTGAGCAGTACTTCCAGTAAGATATACATATCTTTGAACCTTGTCTTGACAACCAGTGTCACCTTTGAGCTCAGTTACAGGCATCATCCCACGCAATCATTAAACAGGATGCTTTCATAGTAACTGGTAGAGCCCTCCTCATGCTGTACTAATAGGTCAGCTTATAAAAAGTGTGCTCATTTTACCAAGTGTAAAGCTAATTTGAGCTACGAAATAACGTAATTTTAAAGCAATGTTTTCCTTCTTTTTATATTTCCTCATATATTTGAGATCAGGCCCATGAATATGATTTTACGTTTTGTCTGTCATAAAAAAAATTGTTGTTTTACTGGCTTTGTGATACTCCATCTTGTGAGTTTACTGAGCCTGTGCGTTTAGAAGTTTTGATTTCTAGCTTTTGTCCTATTAGTAAAGGATTGTGCTTAGGTTTCGGTCTGTATTTCACATGATTTCTGCCAAGAAAGTGGAATTACAGCATCATAGGGTATGAACATTTTAATGGTCTTAATATCTTTTGCCAAATTTCTTGATAGATTTTACATGTTTGTTGAGAGTTACATATAAGAAAATAGAAGGAGGGGCTGGAGCGGTGGCTCATCGGTTATGGCACTTACTTTGCACGCATGAGTCCACGGGTACAAACCCCAGCACCATGTACACAATGAAATGTGGAAGCAACAAAGGCCAATGAAAAACTAAATAAAATTGATTCTCTCTCTCTCTCTCTCTCACTGTCCCTCTCTTAAAAGAAAAGAAAATAGCAAGAAATATTTCCACAATTTGGGTTTGAAGTTAACACATTGTTTATGTTTGCATTAGCAGACAGATAACTATTCTTGCAAAACTAACCTTATATTTATTACTTTTCAATACACTCAAAGGACCATTCTTAAGGACAGCCGATTTTCCCGTTACTTGCACACAGCTGTGATAGTGAGCGGAACCATGCTGGTGTTCGGAGGAAATACACACAATGACACATCCATGAGCCACGGCGCCAAATGCTTCTCTTCAGATTTCATGGCTTATGACATTGGTAAGTTGCCCTGGGCCATGTTTCACTTCAGAAATGCTTTTGTATATAAGCAAAGTTTCAAAAGAAACTGAAGCCATCACTAGATCAAAATGGGCCATTCAAAAGAGGTCCACATGGTAGTTTTGTACTTAAGGTTATACATTTATTAAAAAGCATCATGTTTAAGGGCTGGTGTGGTGGCTCAGCAGTTATGGCGCTTGCCTGGCACACGCAAGGATGCGGGTTCGAACCCCAGCACCACGTACACAACAAAGTTTCAGAGCAATGAAAGCCAAGTGAAAAACTAAATAAAATTGATTCTCTGTCTGTCTCTCTCTCTCTCACTGTCCCTATCTCTCTTTAAAAAAAGAGAGAGAGAGAGAGGGGACAGTGAGAGAGAGAATCAATTTTATTTAGTTTTTCACGTGGCTTTCGTTTCTCCAACACGTTGTTGTGTAAGTGGTGCTGGGTTCAAACCTGCATTCTCACAAAGGCCAGACAAACACTAACTGCTGAGCCACCGCTCCAGCCCTGGAAGTCACCTTTATTAATTGCTTGAATGTTAATTTTTGGGTGAGTTATCTGATCTCTCCTTTGTGTATTTTGAACCTGTTTAAATGCTATGGTGAAAGCCAAAGATGAATGTGGAGACCCAAAGGAGAGCTGGTATACACCGCTGAATCTGGGAGAGGTCCTTTGGGATGGGAGAAGAGGAAGGAATCCTGGTTTTGGGGAAGGAAGCAAGGTGGGTGGGCAGGAAGCTGACGGAGTTGGGGCCTCCGAACTCCCTGTTGAAGAAGGGGTGGAGGCTGCGTAGGAGGAGGCTGTGCAGGCTTGGGAAGCTCTCAGTGAGGCAGTGAGCATGTGGAAGGTGTGGTGCAGGAGCTCATTAGTGTTTGAGGAGAGAAGTTGCTAATGTAAGTCAGCACAAAGGAAGCTCAGTGGACCTAGGGGATCTAGGAAAGAACTTTAAAAACTTAAAAGTTTAATTTTTAAAATTTAAATTTTCCACTTGCATTTTTTCCTATTGTAGCTATGAAGTTTTGGCAAATCAGTATGGAGAGGAGTAGAAAATAATTGTGGAACACACGTACTCACTTAAGCTTTTTAGAATATAAAATTTGCATAAGTTAAAAACATTGGGGGGGGGCTGGAGCAGTGGCTCAGTGGTTACAGCACTTGCCTGGCATGTGCAAGGACACAGGTTTGAACCCCAGCACCACGTACACAACAAAGAATCAGAGCAGGGAAGGCTGCATGAAAAATGAAATAAAAATTGATTCTCTCGTTCACTCTCTCTTAAAAAATAAAGAAAGAAAGAAAAATTCTGGTGGGCCTGGGATGTATCCAGCAGGTGGATACTTGTCCAGCACGGGCAAGGTCATAGGTTTGATGCCCAGCACAGCAAAAACAAAAAGAAAAACCAAACCACTCTGGTGTGTAAAATCAATAGACCATAGGGTAAGTGATGTGGATGTCATAAAATTGCCCTGTCACCCATCTTCTGTGCCCTATTGCTCCACTGCTGCTTCTTTTTACCCAGAAATCATAGCATGACTAATAGAGTTGAGTGGCGTGTTTTCTGAGGCCTTGTGTGTTACAGTGGTCTTCCCAAAGACTCTGCCGGTTCCCATTGATCATGGATGGCAGTCCTTTCTGAAACATGTTTTCCTTGCTCCTAGCTTGTGACCGCTGGTCAGTGCTTCCCAGACCTGATCTCCACCATGATGTCAACAGATTTGGTCACTCTGCAGTCCTGCACAACAGGTAACAGGAGGAGTGCTTGCTCCTTTTCTCTTGTGCTTAAGATGAAAGTGAAGCAAAATATGAAGAAATGCGAGTGGATTTCTGTAGTATTATCGGGATTCTCTCATCCCATTT
>PVKS010030717.1:0-24111 GCA_004027875.1 Aplodontia rufa
TCACTGGTCCATTTTCTTATTTAGACCTCAGATGATTTCAGATCATCTTTCTCAGATTGCCCATCCCCTTTCTTCAAGGCCTTGTTTTAGTCCTACAAGGAAACCCTGACAAATTTGTGTTTATTAAACAGAGAATTTAGCTCAATCTTTAAGCCGTCTTTCTCTTCCACACTAAACATGGATCTACTTTGACATAAGAAAAGACTTGGTAAAGCCTTCTCTCCTCCCGAATAACTTTGCACTCCTCTAGAGGAATTCAGCCAGACTTAAGCTTTCAAAAGCAGTGCTTTTCCTGGTTGCTCCATGTCTGTTGAGTTATACCATATTATTTGTTTTCAATCACTGAACCCAAGAATGAAGCTAAAGAAAATAAAAGTCCTGATACTTGGAACAATTTGGTAAATTGCCACAATTAGTGTTAATGCTGCTTCCATTGTAATTGGCAATTTAAATTTTGAAATTACTAATTATGCAATGTTATTTAGTATCAAAATGAGTGTATAAAGAAAGTATGCTTGTAACCAAGTATTGAAAGATGTACTTTAAACATGTAAACCCATTTAAAACTTTAAAAATCCAGTGTAATAATTCATAGGCATATTTAAAGCTGGAAATCTTGAATACTGTCAATGTTACATTAATTAAACTCCAGTTTGTTTTCAGAGTTCCCACTCTCAGTACTATAATAAAGTAGCTTCCTATACAAAATGCTTCTGTTATCATAGAGCCTTCCTACAGGAGTTCAACAATTGCACATTAAAGTATGAAATAAAATTATGCCTTAGGTCTTTAGTTTGGATGTCTAAGCTGAATTCCATGAGGTTTAAATCCAAGGTTGTATTTGGATTTTTAAAAAATGAAGTGATTGTGGAAAATGCACATGTTTCAAATAGGAGTACATTTGACTTCTGCCTGTTTTGAGAATAAGATTTATTAGAACATAGCCACACTTCTTTGTTTAATATTGTTTATGACTGTTTTAATGCTACAACAGCTCAGTGAAGCAGTTGTGACAGATACTTGTTCACAGCCAGCTAAGACTAAAATATTTAGGACCTATGCCCGTTTCTAGACAAAGCTTGCTGACCTTACTTTAGAGAGTGAAATGCTGTTGCTAGAGTTTTCTGTCTCACCATTATGGTGTTTTCCCCTAGGTTCAAAGATGATAAATAATTCTGATTGTAAGATAATTTGATAAAAACATAATTTTTGCAAAAGTCTTAAAGTGAATACTCTTTCAGATGTGGTAAATAAGCAATGGCTTGGGTCTCCCTTTCTATAAAGTGGCATACTTGAGAAGTTATTTTGGTAATTCACTGAAACATAAAATGTATAAATTCCAAAAACCTTTTTCTGTAAATTACTGGAAAACTGACAGTAATCACTGGCCTTCATTGAATGAGATATACTTGCAACATTTTATTTTACATATTTTAGTTGTCTGTTTGACATGTAAATTATAATAGCATATTAGTATTCATATTACATAGAAGAGACATATGTTTATGTAATACTGTGCCAAAGAATAGACAGATTTGTTCTAACAAATGATTTTTGAGATTAATGCCAATTCTCAGAAGAATACTAATAAACTTAATGCATCATTATTTTTACAAGGTATTTTAGAAGTTCTCTGTTGTCTGATGTTGGGGTTTCAACTTTGTGTGCAAACAAGTATTACTGCTTAGCTACACCCCAGCCCTGTGTTTTAGAAATACAACTCAGAAATTCATTTTCCCCATGATTTTGCCACCATTTTCTATGATGCCCTTTCCAAGGCCATGAAGAAGATATGTATTAAAACAAATATGGTATGTATTTAGCACATACTACGAGTGAGTGTTCTGGAAGATTTAGAGGAAAATGTCAGGACTGCTTCAACTTAACTTTTCTTTCCCCTTCAAACTTACTTAAAGAGTCTTTTTCTTCTTTCTCAGGAGAACTATCTTCTCTAAGACTAACAACCATCAACCTGTGACTATACTCTATCTTTCTTGCTTCTATGGGGTTGTTGCTCCATTCATCAAATCCCTTTGCTTTCTGTCTTTTTGATCTGGGCATCTTTATTAATATTTTTCCTTTTCAGGTACCAATCTCTTAATTTCTGCCCTTCTCTAAAACAAATCTCTACCTCAGTACTATCTGCCTTCTGATATAACTGCATCTCCATTCTTCTACCTTTTGCTACACGGACTTCTTGAACCAGTAGCTTCCATCAGCTGTTTCTGTTTTTGAAACCTATGGGTGCCACCCTAAGATTCTGTAGAAATTGCTGTTCCTTCAATTACTAATGTTCTACTAATTGCCAAATCTAGAGTTCTATCTTCAGTTTTCAAACTGTTGGCCATTTTCTTCTTGTAATTTTCTCATTTGATTTCAAGAGTCCTTTTCTCTCCAACTTTCTCTTTCACTCTCACTCTGTGGGGATCTGACTCTGGCCAATGCTACAAGACATTTTTTCCATTTGGCACTTCACAATTTTGCTTTTTTCTTTGAGTCTCTTAACTCAGATTTTCATGTGTCTCTCCCTTCATGCCTCTACCCTTCAGAGAGTTCCCAGCAGCTGCACCTTTAAGCCAACCCTCCTATCTAGTTCTACCTCCTCATCTATCTTCCTAGAACCCAGAATGCATCATGTGAGTTGCTCTCTTGACAGAGATCTCATCATCCTCAATGCCTTGTCCTTCTGCAACCCTTTCTTTAAATTTCTTGGCATTAGAACTTCTTAATGCATTGGGTTTTTAAAATCTGTCGTTTGGACCTTTGCCCAGCTGGAAAAAAACAACCGTATAATCTTTAAATTCAGCTAAGCATTACTTGGCAATCCTTTTCTGTGGACTTGATCTGCTCATTCTTTTGTTGCTTTAGAAGATTATTTTGTAACTCTTCCATTTAAGTTTCTTTACCAGGACTAATTTACTCTTCTAGCTAGATAGCCTTTCCTGTAGGAAGTTCATAATTTGATATTTATCCAATTTTCTAACCTTGAGACTTCATTAAATCTTCAACTTCATTGCTACTACTCTTGAATAAGGGGGAGTCTATCTTAAGAATTTGCATTAGAATAATTTTACCACCTACACTCCAAATTTCTTTTCTTTTCTTTTGTCTTCAGGACTAGAATATTTTTTTCATCATTCAATTCTTCCTTATTTAGTTTTTTCAGGGTATCCTTCTTTATTGGTTAAATCTTCAAAGCCTACATGCATGTTTAAATCTCTCCAATATTTAAGCAATGACTACAATTACACACAATTCTTCTACATTATAACACCCTCTTGTAAATAGCTGTGACTATAACCTTTCTGCAAATCAATCTGTCAATTGATAAATATTCTTTTAAAAAATTTTTCATTAAGGAGTTGAGTTATTATACAGTCATGAATGCATATATATATCGTAACAATATCTATATGTTCTTAAACCAGAATTACCTCCACATTGCCCATGACCCAGTCTCTTGATTCTTCTATATTTCACCTCTGCAAGCGATTTAAATGCTTAGAATGTGAATTTTCCAGAGTTAAATGATTGCATAATTATTATTTGGATTATCAGTGGGGTAAAGAGTATGCTACATTGTAGATTGACTCCCTAGATCCCTCCCTATCCTCCCTCCTTCATTCCTTCCCCCACCTCCCCCTAACCCCCATTACTATAAATATTCTTAAAATAATTATTATTTTAGCCTACAACTTTTCTTTATTTAGAAATTTAACTTAAGGGAAGAAAATCAGAAATTTCTACAATTAAATAAAATCGCATGTTTTCCTAAACCCTAAATGTCAGTGACTGATTGCTTAGTCAATGACAGTAAACCTGTTTTAAAGAGATCCTTAGTCAGAAAGAGTAAAGCAGAGAGAAATGACTTATCCAAATCTCCCCAAGTAATTGATTTTAGCTTTTATTTTATTGTTTGCGGAAAAGAATCCAACTCAAACTTACCCAAATATTTAAAGGGATTTATTTATTAATGTAGCTAAAAATACAAAAACCAGGATTGTTTCAGCTGAGGCCTAATGCAGTGGCTCGAGTTCAGAAAGTGTAGACTTTGGTTTATTCTGTTCTGCTTTCCATGGCATTATTTTTATTCTCAGACCTCATAGCAGTTTTCTTCTTCTCTTCCACATTGAATCCCAGTTTATTTTGGTGGAAAATCTCTTTCAGAGAGCTCGCTGATAAGAAGTACATAGGAGAAAATGTATTGGAAACCTCATATGTCTAAAAATGTTTTTATTCTTTCACATTCACCCATTTGACATTTAGGCTAATGTTATAGAAATGGCTGGATGCTACCAGCAACTTGTGCTCTTCCTATTGCTGTGAAGAGTTGTTGACAGGAAGCTAATGCCATGTGGGATTTATGGTTTTCTGATTCTTTGCATGTAGGAGATGGCACCAGTGGCATATGAAGGGAGGCAATATCTGTCATTTTCAGGTCAATAAACTTAATAAGTATGTATGAACTCAGTAGGTAGGTATGTCTCTTCCATTCTCTTTTTCTGATCAATAAACCTAAAGCAGAGGACCCCAAATTCTTAGGAAAGGGGAAAACCATAGCATTTTAGGAAGTTGTCTGTGAATCAACATGTGGAAGACCACCCACCAACCAGAAATGTCCTGTGAAATGAGCAGAAAATAAACTTTTATTGTATTGAGCACCTAGAGTTTGGTGTTTTATTTGTTGTAACAGCTGATATTACCCTTGCAATTTTATTTATATTAGTTATAAAATTTCAGATTCCAAATCATTTTCCTTCAGAAGTTTGAAATCATTGTTCTACTTATTTTCTTCTAGCTTTAGTTTTGCTATTGAATGCAGTGCTATATTAATAGTTATTAGTAAAATGATGCATTCCCTTGATGCTCCATTTAAAATGTGACAAAGCAACAGAATACACCAAGCATGTTTCTAAGAGTGTTCATTATCAAATTTCTACTACTAAAATATTAGCAAGAACGCATGTTCCCAGTGAACTGAAGTATTTCTATAGTACAGCCAGAAGATGGACACACATCAGTGGTTCCCATCAAAATGTAAAAATCCTTGAGCACTTGCTCCCATATTTCCCAGTGTGCTTCCCTCTGTTGCCAGCCTAATGAACATGTCCTAATGCACAATGCCCAGAGATACAACAATGCCCTTGCCAAAATGCATCTTTTCTATCTATTATATATGCTTGGTGTATTTCTGTTGCTTTGTCACATTTTAAATTGAGCATTAAGGGAATGCAACATTTTAGTTGTAACTCTGCGAATATGTCTATCTAGAGGCCTGTTGCCATTTCTGTCTTCAGTGAAATTTTTGTCCCCAAGAAAGGATTATGTTTTTTTTCCCTAACATTGAGTTGGTGTAGTGTATTCTTGGTTATCAAAAATACGTAACTTTGGGATTTTGAATTCGTGAATATTCATGATGTGTGGAAAAGCATGATGCACACTATGATCTCAGCCACACAAAACAGGATGTTGTATATGTGTGCGTACAACCTGGAGGGACATGTCCAACTAAGCTGCTTGTGACTGGATGGCTTTGTTCTTTGCTTGTGTTTTCTGTTTCCTGTAATGCACATGTTAACTTTTGAAAAATAAAAGCTATTTTAAAAACCAAAAAAAAAGTTATTACTTTCAACCTGGTTTCCCCCTTTCTTTATAAACATCTAGAATATTCTTCATATAGAGTTTGAAATTTTATGATGATGCTTCTTAATTTGTAATGATTCCTCTATATTATTTGCTAAAAACTTGATAGGCCTATTCAAATTAGAAACATGTCTCATTTTGTCTGGGCAATTCTCTTGAATTATTTCTTTGGTAATAATCTCCCACGTCTTCCTTTCTTTTACTAAAACTCAACTTTACTAAAACTCCTAATTATAAACTTTTATCCCCTATATTCTTTATTTTATCACATAAACTTTCTTTTGCACTTTTTGCTCCTATAATTTCCAAGAACTCTTTTTCTCCTAATGTTGCTTTGCTATAGCATAATTTCATGTATCTTGTATATTATACTTTTATATGTGACAGGATATTCATGATGGCCTGAGCTTAATTTCTTCCAAGTGCTTGAGGTCTGCTTTTCAGGTTTAAGTCTTTCCTCAAATATCTGATAATTCTCAGATGTCTGTTAAATTAAAGTGGGAAAGTAATTGGAAGGCATAGGTGGACCTTGCATGGTTTTGCTGACATCTGGGCTTCACTTCGTGGGTCTTAATCAGCATGTATTTGGAGAACATTCTGACCATTAGTACTTTTAGGTCAAGCCTACTTACTAGAATTTAGGTAGCTACATTAGTTAAAAATTTAATTTTTTAAACTACAAGGGTCAGTAAGCAATTTCATTTCTGAGAAGATGGAGTACATTTCACTCCCCCTGTTCTTCCTTCTCAGTACAAGAAAAATTACACATATATATGTATAATGTCCAATATATATATTGTCTCCAACTGAAAGTTGGAGAGATGTAAGCATACTAATAGAGACCTCAGGATTGAGGAATTCCCTTGGATTTATTTTTGCCTCATATATTCTAGACTTGGAGTTGAAAAAAATCATGACTTAGAAATACCAAGGGGAAACACAGAAAATTTGTATACAATAACTGCTTTACTCCAGCCAAACAACACAGAGAAAACTACGGTCTTACCACACTCAGACTGATAAAGGGTAATTGAGGAGCCTAAACATAGAATTAATATGTAATCAAACTGCAAGTATAAAATATTCTCAAGCAACTCACAGGAAGGTAAGAAAAGGAAAACAAACAGGGAAACAAAATAAAAATATAAATGGCAGATTCAAACCCTAACATATCAATAATTACTTTAAATATAGTCTAAATGCACAAATAAAAGTCAGAGATTGACAGAGTAAATCAGAAATAATGACTCAACTATTGCTATCTATAACAAACTCCCTTGAAATATAGTGGTAAAGTCAGGACATAAGTAAAAGGATGAAAAATATCTTTCAAATATGAGTCACCAGAAAGTAGGAGTGGCTGTACTGATATTTAAATCAGACTTCAGAGTAAAGAAAATTATGAGGGAGGAAGGAGAAAGAGACAGAGACTATATAATAAAAGTACCAATCCACCAACAAGACATAGCTACACTAAATATATGTGTACCAAGCAACAGAGCTTCCAAATATGTGAAGCAAAACCTATAGTGTTGAAAAGAGAAATAGATAAATCTGTAATTATAGGGGGAAACTTCAACACTACTTTCTGAAAAAAACTAACAGAAAACTAAGCAGAAAATCTGCAAGGATATAAAACTCAATAATACCATTAAATAATAGAATAATTGACATTTATAGAACATTCTGCCCAGCAGAATTCAGTATGTGCCCAAGAAATACATATCAAGGTACACAATATCCTGGGCTAGAACAAATCTCATTTAATTCACACAGAGTATGTTCTTTGGTCACAGTGCAGTCAGACAAGTAACCAGTAAGAAAAAATAATGGAAATGTCATTAAAAACTTGTGAACAACACACATGTAAACATTCCAAGTGTCAAAAAGGAAGTCTCAAGGGAAATGAACTCAATGCAAACAAAAATACAGCATACCAAAATTTGTGGGATACAACGAAAGTTATAGAAAGAAGACATTTTATAGCCCCAGTGAATATATTATACAAGAGAAAGTCACAAATCAATAATCTAAGTGCTTAAGTTTTGGATAGGTAGAGGAATGGCTGTTCGTAACTTATGAAAAAGTTATCTTAGATATCAAAATGGACTTTGCTAGAGGGAGATTAAGATAGAGATGGGGAGATTATGTGGTTAAGTTCCATATAATCACAAGTGCAAAACAAACTCCTCAAGTCTCAGTAAAGCTGCTGACTACAGCAATACAATTTGGTCAGTATTCCCCACCCCTTTAGCCCTCTGACCCCCTCCTCCTGTCCTCTGTTCCCTTGCTTCTCTTCTAGGTCCTATATTTTCCCTAAAATACCCAAGTACAGTGACATAATTCTATGAAGAACCTTTTTTATATACATGACTATAGTATATACAGTGATATAAATGCTTGGAATATACCTTGTTTTATCTCAGTTCCTAAATTTTCCCTTCTCTTCCCTTCCTATCATCCCTTGTTACTCTTTGATATATTTGACATGAACATAGGTTTTGCTGCATCACTGTAATGTGCTGATTCTAACTTCTCTGGGAAAATACCCAGAAGAGGGATAGCTGGGTTATATGGTGGATCCAACCCTAATTTTTTGAGGATTCTACAAACTGCTTTACAGAGTGGCTGTACCAGTCTGCAATTCTACCCACACTGTGCTAATGTTCCTAACTCCCCACAGTTCCTCCAGTATTTATTATTGTTTGTATTCTTCATCTTTGCCAGTTGGACAGGAGTGAGGTAAAATGTTAAGGTAGTTTTAATTTGCATTTCTCTGATTACCAGTGATTTAGAACACATTCTCATGTATTCATTGGCTTGCTAAATTTCCTCTATTGAGAAGTTTCTGTTTAGCTCTCTGACCCAGTTATTGATTTGATTGTGTTTTTGTTGAGAGGAAGGTATACTTTGCCAATTTGTGGTGGAATTTTCTGTAGATATCTGTAAAGTCTGTTTGATTTATGGTCTTGTTTAGACTGGAGATCTTTTATTGTTGTTGTTGTTTGCTTTGATGATCTGCCTATTTGTGATAGAGAAGTGTTAAAGTCTCCCATTACTATCATTTTGAGGTCCTCAAGTGGTTTTATGTCATGGAGTAATTTTTCCACATAATTGGGGATGTAGATGTTTGGAGAGATATATTTACTATGGTTATATCTCTCTGTTTCTATTGTTCCCTTTCTTAGGATGTAGTGGCCTTCTTTATCTCTTTTGATTCATTTATGTTTGAAATCCACTTTGTTGGATATAAGAATTGCAACTCCAGCTTGCTTTCTTGGTCCATATGCCTGGTAGATTTTATTCCATCCTTTCACCCTTAATCTCTGGTTGTCACTGGCTGTAAAGTGGGTTTCCTGTAAGCAGCATATTGTTGGATTTTGTTTTTTGATCCAGTCTGCTAGTCTGTGTCTTTTGATTGGTGCATTGAGACCATTCATATTCAGTGTTAGAATTGTTATGTGGTTGTGGTTCATAGTCGTCGTGTTTTGTTATTAAGTTCTATGCTGTCTTGGTTGTCTATTGATAGAATGTACCTTTATTGAATTTCCTCCTTTTGTGGGTTTTAAGGAATGTTTGATTGTTGTTCTATCTGGAATTTATCTTTGAGGATACTTTGTAATGCTGGCTTTCTGTTCATGAATGCTGCAAATTTGATCTTGTAATGAAAAGTTCTTATTTCCCCCCTCAAATTTGAAGCCGAGTTTTGCTGGGTATAGTATTATTGGCTGTATGTTGTGTTCATTCAGGCTTTGAAAGATCTCCTTCCATGATCTTCTCACTTCCAGAGTCTGAACTGAAAAGTCAGATGTGATTCTGATTGGCTTGCTTCTGAATGTGATTTGGTGATTCTCCCTTGCCACTTTCAATATTCTTTCCTTGATTTGCCTGTTGCACATTTTGAATATGATGTGTCTTGGTGAGCTCCTTGATTAGGCCTATTGGGTGTCCTATAAGCTTCCTAGATGAGTATATCTGACTCTACTTTTACTGGGAAAATTTTTCTTTAACTATTTCCTTGAGAATGTTCCTTATCCCATTCGTTTGTGTTTCAATTTCTTCCTGTATCCCAATTACTTTTATATTGTTTCTTATAATTTCATCCCAGACATTTTAAAAATTCTGTTTGTGTTCCTGGAGGTTTTTTGTCATCTGTGCACTCAAGCTTGTCAGAAGTTCTATCTGCAAGGGCTGAGGTTCTGTTTTCTGCAGGAGTTAGTCTATTATTGAATCCTTCCATGGCTCCTCTTATATCATTGACTGCAGCTTTTAGCTCTGTTACTTGCTTTTTGAGTATTCCTATTTCTTTGATAATACAGATTTTCATCTCTTGAGTTTTCTCAGTCCCTTCATTATGTCTTCTTGTAGTTCATTGTTCCTTTTAGTAATCATATCATGGATGATTTTTTCAAGGTTTTCATCCCTATCCAGGGAATCCGTTTTGGGGGAATTGTTCATTTGAGATGAACCTTTCATAGTTTGATTCTTTAGTTTTGAAGAGCTTCTTCTGGATCTCTGAATTGGAATTTCCTGATAGGAAGGTAGACAGTTCTCCAGGTGGTTTTTTTCTTGCAAGTCAAAGGATTGGATCAGCTACCACCTTTTTGGTGATCACCTTCTTCCAGATGCTGCTTTTACCTGGGTCCTTGTTTTGCTCCACCTTTTGGATCCAGGATCAAGGTTGCAGATTTGAACATGGGTTTTCTGGGCACCTGCCAGGCCAGACCTGATGCCTCCAGTTTGTTCTGAGTGTGTGCTGGTGTCCAGAGCAGAAGAGGTCTGCCTGGACCTGTTTTTCAGCTAGGCTGGGGCTGCTACAGCCTAGGGTCCTGTCAGTCATGTCCTGAGTGCCTGCCATCTGGGACCAAATGAGGCCCAGACCTGCACCTGGCACATCAGGTAGGTGGGAGCTGCTCTGAGTGAGAATCCTCCTCTGGTTGGTCCTGTGCAGGGGCTGCTGCTCCTGATGGGGGCCGACTAGTGGTCAAAATTTTTAAGGCACTAAATTTGTGGTCATTGTTACAGCAACAATAGGAAAATAACACATTTTGATGCTGGGAGTGATGTGTTGCTGTAACAAAAAACCTAAAATTGTAGAAGAAGGTTTAGTATTGGGCAATGGCATAGGTGTAAGAATTTTGAGGAACATTACAGGAAAAACCTAAATTGCTTTGAACAGAGTATTGGTAGAAATATTAATACTAATGATTCTACACAGGTAGAAGTAAAATGTATGGTAGAAAAATACAAATCATCTTAGAGAATATCTAAGTCATCATGAAGAGACTTTAAGTAGAAATGTGGATGTTACAGGTGTTGTTGGTGAGGGCTCAAATGAAGATGAGAAACATGTTACTGAAAACTGAAGGAAAGGGGATTCTTGTTATATGGTCAAAAGCTTAGTTCAGTTGTGTCCTGCAGATATGCAGAAAGTAAAATGAGGGCAGTGAACCTGGAAATTTAGCTGAGATTTCCAAGCAAAATGTTGAAGGTACAACATGGTTTCTTTCTTGCTTCATATAGTAAAGTATGAGATGACAGAGATAAGCTGAGGACAGAACTGCTAAGTTAAAAGGAAACAGGACATAATAATTTGGGAAATTCCTACTCTATCCAGATTGCTAAATATGTTTAAACATTGTCAGGAAAGCATATTCTGGTAAAAAAAAGCCATGGGTGTGGCTGAACATTTTTTGCTATTGCCTTAAAGGGAACAAAACATCATAGTGTTAAGTTACACAGGGATATTTGAAGAGAGTAGGTGTGTGACTGCTGGATCACCTTCAGCTATCTAAGCAGAAAACAAAAATAGAAATGATATTATCTACAGTTTCTTGTCAAATAGATAAATCCTCACTATTTATATAGGAGACCCACAGGTTTCCAAGGAATTTTATAACAGAAGAAATGCTGCCAGCTTTGACTGAAAGACAAACTGAAAGAGGATAAAATGAAAGATTATTAAACTCTCATAATTCTACAGACAGAAAACATGTTGATAAAACTCCTCAGTGGCAACCACATGCTACTTCATAAAGAATGAAGGATGACTCCAATGACAGAATTCAAAACCAAAGAGCAAAGCTTCAAACCCAGAATCAGAGCCATGAACCACAGTTGTTTTAATCCCATACCTAAAAACCAATGCTTTCCCCCATTGAATGAATAAAACCAAGCCCCATTCCAATGAGAAACATAAAAATAGATAAATTATGATCCTTTTAAATAAAATGACAGAACTAAAAGGAAACTGTAAACCTACATAATTAACATATAAAATAGAGATTTTTTTCATATCATGAAATATTTATGAGAATACAAAATAAAAGAACAAAAGAGAGCATAATAATATCAGCTTATCAAGCCAGTTTCCAGCAGTTTTTTCCCAATGTTTTCCTTTTTCCAGCTTTATTGAGGTATAATTGACAAATTAAAAATAGAATATGTTCAAGGTGTATAATGTGATATTGTGACATGTATATAATTGTGAAATACTTGCCATAATCAAGATAATTAATCAATCTAGCACCTACTTTTTAAGATAATTAATCAACCTAGCACCTACTTTTTAAAGAAATATTTTTATTGGATCAGCATCATCTTACAAAATGAAGGGATTCATTGGTTTGCATTCACACATACTTACGCTATTGACAGAATTGCTTAAACCTGATCCTTGTCCAGGATCTCCCCTCCCCAACCCCCAATCTCGCAACTCCTCTGTAATTCCAAGTTATAGATATAACTGACCATATAAATGTAATTTAAACATTGAAATTACTATATTTAAATGCCTGCCTGGATGCATTTGGGTTTCTCATGGAAGTCAACTGTTCTCTATGGTATTGAACACACCTCTTTTTCCCCTCCTTTTCTCCCCATTTCTTTCCCCCTTTCATAGCTATAGTTTCCACAGCTTATGTGTTACTTCAGATTTGGTGGGTCTATTACATAAAATTGGCTAATTTTCATCCTACCTTTCACATATGAGAGGAAACATTCAACCCTTAAGTCTCTGGGTTTGGCTTGTTTCACTTAGCATGATTTTTTTTCCATTTCAATCCATTTACCTTAAAAATCCATGATATTTTTCTTTCTAACGGCTGAGTGGAACTCCATTGTATATATATATATACCACAGTTTTTGGATCCATTCATTGACTGAAGAGCATACAGGTTGTTTCCATATTTTGCTATTGTAAATTGAGCTGCTAAAAACATTGATGTAGCATGTAATAAGCTGATTTTAGCTCTTCTGGGAAAATAGCCAGGAATGGGATAGCTGGATCATATGGTGGTTCTATCCCTAATTGTTTGAGGAGTCCCCACACTTGCTGTCCAGAGTGGTGTACCATTTTGCAGTCCCAACAGTGTGTTAGTGTGTTACTTTCTCCCCACAACCCTTTCAGCATCCATTATTGTTCATATTCTTAATTTTTGCCATTCTGACTGGCAAAAATGAAGTGGAATTTCAGTACAGTTTTGATTTGAATTTCTCTGATTGCTAATGATGTAGAACACTTTCTCATATATCTTTTGCCTTTTTGAACTTCCTCTGTTGTGAAGTTTCTGTTTAGTTCCATAGCGCATTTATTGATTGGAGTGTTTGTATTTTTGGTGTTAAGTTTTTTATGTTCTTTATATATTCTGGATATTAGTGCTCTGTCAGAGGCAATGCAGGCCATGATTTGCCCTCATTTTATAAGTTCTCTCTTGACATTCTTGACTAATTTCTTAGCTATGCAGAAGCTTTTCAGTTTAATGGCATTGCATTAATTAATTCTTGGGTTTAATTCTTATGCTGTGAGAGTCTTGTTAAGAAAGAAGGAGACTGCACCAATAAGGCTGATTGTTGATCCTGTTTTTTCTTCTAATAATTGTGTGGTTGTTGGTTCAATCCATTTTGATTTGATTTTTGTACAGAATGAAAGATAAGTATCTAATTTCAATTGTCTGCATATGGCTGTCCAATTTGTCTAGTATAGTTTTTAAAAATAATTTCTGATAATCCTCTGGATTTCATATGAGTCATTGATGATGTCTCCATTTTCATTTCTGATTTTTTTGATTTGCTTCATTTCATTCTTTCTTTTGGTGAGGTTGACTAGGGGTGTGCCAATTTTATTTATTTTTGCAAAACACCAACTTTTTGTTTCTTTGATTCTTTATATTGTTTTGTTGCTGCTGTTCTCAATTTAATTGATTTTAACTCTGATCTTTGTTTTTTCCTGTCTTTTACTGGATTTGGGATTGGCTTGTTCTTTTTCTGAAAATTTGAGGTGTAGCATAAGTTTATTTATTTGGGCTCTCTTGATTTTTGACGAAGGCGCTCAATGCTATAAATTTACCTTTTAAGAATGCTTTCATACTGTCCCAGAAGTTACAATGTGTTGTGCCTTCATTTTCATTCATTTCCAAGAATTTCTTGATTTTTGTTTTCATGTTCTCTTGGGTCCATACTTCATTTAAGAGGGTATTATTCAATCTCCATGTATTTATGTACTTTCTGTTTCTTTTCTTGATGTTAATTACTAGGATCATACTGTTGTGATCTGATAGGATACATGGAATTATATCAATTTTTCTTTGTATTTGCTAAGATTACTGTGTAATGGACTAATATGTGATTTATTTTGGAAAAGCATGTGTATGCTGCTGAAAAGAAGGCAAATTCAGCTGATTTGGGATGGAATACTCTGTAAATGTCTGTTAGGTCCATTTGATTTATAAAGTTGTTTAGGCTAGAGACTGCTTTGTTGATTTTTTGTTTTGATGATCTATCTATTGGTAATAAAGGTGTATTAATGTCCCCCAATATTATTTTGTTGAAGTCTACAAGTGGTTTTGTCATGGAGTAATTTTTCAACATATTTGGGAATGTAGGAGTTTCGTGTGTAAGTGTTAACTATAGTTAACATCTTGATGTAGTGTTCCCTTTACTAAGAGGTAGTGGCCTTCCTTTTCTCTTATGACTAATTTTTGGTTGAAAACTACTTTGTGGGAATTGTGTATCATGACAGTGCCTTGCTGTCATGTGTAGATTTTTTTCCTCAACTGTTAACCTTCAATCCGTGGCCATCTTTAAGTGTGGCATGGGTTACCTATAAGCAGCATACTGTTGGATTATTATTATTTTTTTATCCAGTCTGCTAATCTGTGTCTTTTGATTGGGGCATTGAGTCCATTCACTTTCAGTGTTAGAATAGACATATGATTTTGGTTCTCTGGCATTGTGATCTTTGCTGTATTTTGTGCCATTTGGATATCTTTTAGTGAGTTATGCTTTTATTGACTTTCCTCTGATTGTAGGCTTTGGCAGTTTGATTTTTCTTTTGTTGAAGTTTGTCTTTGAATATTCTCTGTAGAGCTGGTTTTGTATTCAAGTTTATGTTGCTAGTTTATTCTTATCATGGAAAGTTTTTTCCCCCATCAATTTTGAAGCTGAGTTTCGCTGGGTATAGTATTTTTGATCGACAATTACATTTTTTCAATATTTGAAAAATTTTGTTCCATGCTCTCCTTGCCTTTATGATCTGAATTGAGGAATCCATAGTGATCCTTATTGGGTTGCCTCTGATTGTGACTTGGTGTTTTTCCTCTTACTGATTTTAGTATTCTTTCCTTGTTTTCTCTGTTATTCATTATGTTGTATATCAGTGAGTTTCTCATTTGGTTAGGTCTATATATGGTTAGGTCTTATATATGAATATCTGGTTCTGTTCTTATATAGGGGAAATTTTCTTTGATTATCTCATTGAGAAAGTTGTTTATGCCGTTCCCTTGTTGTTCACTGTTCTCCCCGCCCAATCACTCTCAGGTTATTTCTTCTGATTTCATCCCATACTTCTTGGACATTCTGATCATGATTAGTAAATTTATTTTTTGTCTGTCCTCCATGCATTCAAGATACTCAGCCTCTCTTCGTTGTCCATTGTTCTTTCTTTGAGAGCTGAGTTTACTCTGAAATTAATATCTTACATTGAGCTTTCAATTTGATTGTGTTTTTCAACTCTAAGAGCTCTGCTACATTATTTTTCAGTCTTTAATTCTTTTATGTTGTTTTAGTTCCTGTAATTTCTCTTATTTCCTTCCTTAAATCTTCTTTGAATTTTTTGATCATTTTAATTACCAGGTTGTTGTTACTTTCTTTTCAGTTTTCATCCAGGTTTCAATCCATGGAATCCTTTGCTGGGGAGTTGTGGATTTGAGGAAGAGAATTGTTTACCTTTTTCTCATTTTCAGTGTCAGGGAAAAGGGCCTGAGATCTCTCACTGGTTATTTCACTTTTGGAGTTTATTGATGGGTTGTGGGGTTTTTAATCTCTTCACTTATTTTGGCTGGGGTACAATTCAGATAGTACAGTTCAACAGCTGGTTCCCAGACCTTTGAATTATTATTGACCTTTACAATTTCCAATACCTCACGAGATAAGGGAAAAGAGTCAATACGTACAGCCAGTGCATACAATATACATCATTGAACTAATTACTTTGTTCCTTCTGTAACTCTTACGATGTTAATTACCACCTATGAGAGAAATTGAAGTATTAGCAACTATCTTCCACTGGACTACAACTGATTTAAAAGCAAACATCCATTTTCAAGTTTGGCATGTACTTCGGATTTCCAGTCCCTCCTTAGGTAAGGAAAAGCAGACTTGATAGCAAAGGAGATGTGATAGGAAGGTAGAGAGAGGAACTTGTTAAGTTGGAGCAAGAGCAGCAAGAGTGGAGATGATGTAGGATATTCTGATAAAAGAAAAAATAAGGAAAAAAAGAAAGAGGAAGAGACTGAGATAATTACTTCAGGGAAGGGTGAGAGAGAGAGGGCAATAATGTTTAGCTGTTGCCAGAAGAAATGGAAGAAGTGGGTAGCAGAAAAGCCCACCAGCAGGAGGCTATATGGCACAAAACAAGATGTGTTGGTCTGCAATCACACAAAGAAAAACAAAAACAAACCACAGCAAAAGAAACAAGAAAGAAAAACCAAGCAAGACAGAGAGAACATAACAAAGCAAAAAAAACTCAGCATCTCATGGAAAGTTGGGAGGATTATGGGTTTTTTCCACTGAGAAGGTCAAAATAGACAGTGTGGGTTGATTATCACAGCTGACTCCTAAAAGGAGGCACTTCCAGGATGAGGGTGCTGGAGGGCCTGGTTTTTGCTGTTCTCAGCTGAAAGTCAGATTCCCAGGAATCCTCCTAGTATTCTTGTCATGTGGAGAGGCTGCAGTCCTTCACTGCCACTGCTACCTGTGAAAATTGCCTTTCAGCTGTCTTGGGTTGATACTTTAGGAGCTTTTGTGACCACCTTCCCAGACTCCTGTCCCACTTCAGCCAGGGCTCTAGCAGCAACTGGCAATCTTGTGGATCCTAGGGCAGCTGCAAGGGAGCTCACAGATTCTGGGGGCATGGCTGCCATGAACTTCTGTCACCTGGGGTGGGTGCTACCATGAACTTGTGGGACCTGAGGCCCTCACCAGCCCAAAATGCGTATAGCTCCTGGAGCCATCTCTGCCCCAAATTCATGGTGCCTGAAAGGCAGTCCAGCCCGGAATGTGTGGTTGCTAGAAGCAAATCTGCCTTGAACTTGTGGGGCCTGAGGCGGTCAATTGGCTTCTGGAACTGTCTCCATACCAAACTCATGGGGCCTGAGAGGCATTCCTGGCCATAATGCATACAACTCCTGGGGCCATCGCCACCCCAAACACAGTGCCTGAGAGGTACTCCTGCCCCTAATGCATGGCTCCTGGGACCATCTCTGCCTTGAACTCATGGGGCCTGAGGCAGTCAAAACGCATGCTTCCTAGGGCGGCCAGTGACCAATGGTGCAGCACCTGGGGTAGCCTTTGACCTGAATTTGTGGTTCTCAGAGCAGGTGCCTGGACTGCCCACCAACTCTGCATGGCAATCTCCCCAGCTCTTTATGGCCAGTTTGGAGGCACATCTAAGTTTTATGTGCGCTAATGTAGACCCTGGGTTCAGCCAACCAGCAGAATTCTTCATGCCAGTTTCTCCTTCTTGTATTTGTGTGTGTTCTTCCCTCTGTCTTTGCTGAACCAGCAGCACAGCCACTGGTTGGTGGTCCTTGCAGCTGGAGCTGCTTGGCCCCTATGTGATTTTTATTCCTTGTTTATTGTATCCAAACCTCTTAGTCTTTAGTTTTCTTGTTTGTCTACTAATGAGTTTTCAGCAAAATTTTGCCCTTCACTCACCTTGCAGAAAGGCCTTTCCCCCTCCATTGGCGTCCCACCTCATGGAGAGATTCTATATGCAGCACTGGTTGCCATCTTCCTCCTCTCTCTCCAGTAGTTTTTTAAAATTATTATTGCTGTTGTTATTGTTGTTATTTTTTTTTAAAGAGAGAGAGTAGAAAGAGAGAATCAGTTTTGTTTAGTTTCTCATTTAGCTTTTGTTGCTCCAACACCTTGTTGCGTACATGGTGCTAGGGTTCAAACTCATGTCCTTGTGTATGCCAGGTAAATACTGTAACTGCTGAGCCACTGCTCCAGTCCCTCTTCAGTATTTTTTTTTTAAGTTCTAACACTAAGTACTAAATACACAAGGTTAGAAATCTCAATATAACAAAAATTCTTGTATATTTATGGGGAAAATAATTTTTTGTTCAAAAAGAACTTTTAGTCTAAGAAAAATAACCCATTATAAAAGTTATTTTAAATATAGAAGTCTCTGTAGGGTTCAGCAAAACTTGAATTGGCCATTAAAAAGATCTTTTATAGTTAAAATATTGTTTATTGGATATAAATGATAATTTAATTTTTTGTTAATGTAATTCACAATTATCACTGAAAAACTGTCAGAATTAAACCATTTTATTATTATTATTATTATTATTATTATTATTTACTTTTTGCTAGGTTAAGCAAAGTCTAAATTCTGGGTGCTCTCCCCAGAAGTTGATCATCTCTAGATATCATCCCAAATCTTATTATTACACATGGAATTGTATCACAAAAGGCCAAAACCATTGAATATTATTGCATCAAGAGAAAATACCCTGAAGTTTCCATCTTCCACTTTCCCATTTTTCAGGTCAAGAGATGTGAGCTTACCAGTTGTGTAAAACTTAGGGACACCCCCATAACTCAGAGTATCTCAGAATACACAATGGGAAGAAAGACATTGCAGCCCACTTGCTGCTTTAAGAGAAACAGATTCCACTCATGGCTGAACCAACTTTCCTGGCATCTGCAGCATCTTAATCTTGGCTAACACAGGGTTTCAGAAACTAGTCTTCCTCAGCTGCTCTCTTAAATTGTAGTACTATAGAGTATTTCTCTGTAAAAGACTCATATATCCACTGTTGTTGATTTTTCTTCCAAATACTTTGCCACATCATCAGGAATCTCAGAGTCATGTAAATATAGACCCTCATCCCCCCCTCATCTTGGTGAAATTTCCTATCTTCTTTTAGTTTCTTTCTCACATAGTCATTACAACAGTCCTATAACTGTCCTCCTTACATCTTGTCTAGCCTGTCTTTAATCTTAGTTTTCCTACTACCATCAGTCAGCCACTATGCAGTTAGGCAAATCCCAGGGAGGAGCAATATCCAAGAGACCAAGATGGATCTGGGTGGAGTGATATAAAGAGTTTCCTTTCCAAAACTGCATTGCATCATGCTAACTGGTAATGCTGATATTATGTTTAGAGGGGCAAAAGGACTAAAATATGATGCAAGAGCAGAGATAAATGGTGACTCAGAGCATGAAACATGGAATCAAATGAAGCAAAGGGTGATGATCTGGTAGAGAAGTTTTGAAATACGTTCTGGGTGTGGAAGCATGTGTGCCTTGTTTGTGTGGTGTCTATAAGTGATACGGGTCAGCTGGAAACCTTTAGAAGGTGAAATGAACAGAGTTGCTAGATGGATAGTCTATAAGGCCATTCAGATTGTGTCAACTTCCTGCTTAAAGTGTCCCATTTTCTAAATGATAAAGTCCAAAATTCTTATGGTGGTTCTCACAATTCACTGTGATTTGACCCTTGCTCAACCACCTTGCGTTCTCTTCCACTGCTCCCTCTGCACGTATGGTCTACTTAGTGGATGCACAGCCATTTGATACTTTAACACGGGCTTTTCCCTGCCTGGACCACCAGCTTCCTGTCTAGCCAGTCTATTTTTCTCTGCTTTATTTTGAGACCCAAATCAATTCATCCTCTTTGACTGTGAGGAACAGACTTGGTCATCACAATTTGGGGCCATCAGTTCATTTATTGTATCTATACTTAATAGTTATAATTATTTTGTCTCCTCCATTAAATCTGCCAATTCTGTGTTAAAGGTGTAAATTTTCTGTGTAAACCCAGTGACTTCCATATAGGAGATACTATATATGGTTATTAAACGAATTAGTAAGTGTGAAAAGAGAAGTTTTAAGCATAAATAGTCAGCTGTGGCTTCCAGAGGATGCTTCCCCAGAGTGTGGACAATGCACTCAGAGCTAAAGGACTTCCTGTTTTGGGGATTCTTTTAGCCCAAAGAAGGAGTGGAATAGACACACTGACTTTACTCAAAGAAAATACTTTTTATTTTTTACTGTGAACATTGTAGGAACCACACAGGCAGCTTGCATTCCTGTCCAACCAGTTACTAATGAAATTCTGCTTATCTTTTTACAAGTTAGGTTAGTGGGGAAAAAATGAGGCTTCTTGAAAACTTTGGTATGTTCACAATTTATACAGTTCCAGAAACTACCAATCCCCACCTCCAACTGGGACCACCATAATGGTGATGTCACAGAGAAAGAAGACTGGCTTCCCTGTTCCTGTGACTGGGAGAGGAGCAGAGCAACCCAGGCTGGCAGGGCATAGGATTCCCATCTGGGGTCTCCTAGGCCTCAGCTCACTTCCCATGTGGAGATGCGGGCCCATAGGGTGTGAGAATTCTCTTTAGTGAATCTAAGCCAGGGCAGTGCCCGGCCCAGCTCACTTTAGTTTTGTTGAAGCCAATGTGTCCTTACACCCCTAGCAATGGCTATGGGGTCAAGAACTCATGTTTGCATTCAGAAAATAAACCTAAAACATTATGTATGACCTAAAGGTTCTTGAAATTTGGATGGACAATTTTATACTGAATATGCAAATAAAGCCTCTATAACAGCCCTTACCATTAGCACTTACCACACTCCTTTTAAAGAAGTCCCAGTAAAAAGATAATTAAGTGACATAAAACACACAGTTGTGGAACTATCATAGAATGCTCTACCTTATGAACTCCTTGAGGGCAATGTTTTAACACAGTGATCTGAATATAAGAGGTGTACAATAAAGCATGTTAAATAAAAAATGTATTTTAAAGGAAAAAAAAATAGCTATGGTGGCACATGCCTAAATCCCAGCATCTTGGGAGGCTCAGGTAGGAGATCCCAAGTTCGAGAACAGCCTCAGTAATAACGAGATCCTAAACAACTTAGTGAGATCCTGTCTAAAAATAAAAAAAGAAAATAAAAAATACCCCTGGATCCAATTCCCAGTTAAAAAAAAATATCCCTAGTGTTAACCAAGCAAAGTACTATTGGTGGAAATGAGCACAAATCAGTTGTTTCTTCACAGATCATGTCTTAATAAATCATTGCTTCACTCTGAACTCTAACACAGGAATTTTCTGTCAGCCAAGGTGCCTCAGAGATAGTCAGCAAAGAAGATCAAAGGATGCAAGGTTGCTTTTGCCTCTTGTACTTTTCCCCGTATGGCCGTGTTAGACACTTAACATTTTCTCCTCTTAGTGATGAAGACCAACTACATGTTTTTAAGAAGGTAAGTGACCTAGTCAAAGATGTATTTTAGAAAGATATATGTGTTACTTATTGCAAAGAAAAGACAGGCAGAAAGGCTAGTTGTTCTTGGAACAACAATGCAGTGAACTAATAATGTTCACTGGGGTGGGGCGGAGACACATCTGCAAAAAAACAAACAATAGCAAATGCTGTGATGTATGATCATGATTACATCAGAGTAACTGTTTAAAGAACATCCATCTGGTGTGTTTTCATATTTATTCCCAGCCCAGTACTAATGACAAAGCCATTTTAAGAGGTATAACTGATCCTGGTGTTCTTGCTTTTGGATGTCCTACCTCCTGTCATGCCAAACACGTTAAACTGTTATGCCATCCAACATTCAATATAACGTAACAGTGTAAAAACTGGATTTAGTTGTTGACTGTTGAAAAAGTCACCTTTTCATATTGACATGAAATATTTAGTTACATTTGGAATAGTTTTTCTTTTGTTCCAGGCAAAATAATATGATATACATAGGCCAAAATCATCATGGTAAAAACAAACAACCAAAAAACAAACCTACGAAAGTCTTAATGAAGTATTAGTTTTCTGCCACCAAGGAGTAGAACAATGTTTAAAAAAATCAATGGCTTTCTGGATTCCAGATAATGTTTTACAATAAAAACAGAAAATTTATGAATGCTAAATGGTAATTCTCATCCTCCACAGGTTCAGATTTTATTTATCTCCTTCCACTCATTTTCAGCTTTCTCAGGAATAATATACACCAACACAGACTTTGAAAAGATTAAGCAATTTTAGTGCTAATTGGAACTTTTAATAAAAATTTTCACTGATTTTTTTCCCTATAAGCCCTGACAGGTCTGAGCCTGTAGCAGCACTTAATATGAATGAAACCTGGTGGCCCTGCCAATTTTTTTTCAGCCTTCATTGTAGGGAATAATTTGAATGCAAGGCTCTGATATCCTAGTGGAGGATTTGGCATAGAATCATCAAAAAACTTAACTCATGAAGCAGTGGTCTAAAATGACTGCTGTTCCTTTGCTACTCATTTACCTCTCTTTTTTATGTTGATTGAGCCTCCAACTATAAACATTATAAGGTAAAAGATTTTCATAGTGTTGTAAGATAAAGAAAAGTAAACATAACAACTATTATCTTTATGAAACCAAAATATACAAGCTAACCAGGGCTTCCTTTTTTTAAACTTTTAAGCCGAGGGAAAACAGTTTGCATTTCTTGTGGGAAGCTCTTAGAGACACTTGCACATGTGGGACACTTTCTGAAATTGCAAATAAGATCAAACAATCCTGCAAAATACTTAGGATAGTGAAAGAAAAATGTCTAGTATCTCTTCCAGGGAGTTCTAGGCAGAAGGAGAAATCTGTCCTGCCTATCTTACCTTTTGAACCTAATAAGTATCTAGACTACATAAATAATTCTGAATTTCAATAATAGGAGAATAATCTAATAAAGAAAATGGTCAAAAGATTTGAACATCCACTTCATCAAAGAAGATGGTCAGTAAACAGGAAAAATACTCAATATTAGTTATTGGAGTGTTGAAAATCAAAACAACAATGCTACGCTGCTATATACTTACTAAAATGCTTTTTAAAAAACTCACAGTACCAAATGCTAACAAAGATGCAGAGCAATAGGAACTCTCATTCTTTGTGGGTGGGAATACAAAGCTATACAACCCATTTCAAAAAGTATGACAGTTCCTTATAAAGTTAAACATATACTTGCTTTTGAACTAGCAATTCTAATATTAGTTATTTGCCCAAATAAATTTAATATGTTCACACAAAAATCTATACACAAAATATTTATATTGTATGCTTTATTAATATAATCTTTTAAAAGGAAAATAATTAAGATGCATTTTTATTGAGAAATTTATTTGTTGAACAATCATAGAAAATTTTAACAAAGTAATATATAATGTATATAGATTCTGAAGATTATATTTACCCCCAAGAGTTCCTCCTCCTAATTACCCACCCTTATCCCTCCCTTCCCCTTCCCACAACATCTCTAAAAAAAGTATTAGGTTGTGTAACATTACATGATAACTGGATTTAACACCTGATAATAGACCACCTCTCTCAATGGCCAGGTCTAGTTCCAGCCTCCACATATGAGTGAAGACATTCGACCCTTGGTTCTCTGGGTTGTGCTGATTTCACTCAGCATAATTTCTTCCATAGCCATCCATTTACCTTCAAAAACTGCAATATCATTGTTTCTAATTGCTGTGTAAAATTCCATGGTATATATGTACCACAGTTTTTGGATCCATTCATCCAGTGAGGGACATCTGGGTTGTTTCCATGATTTAGCTATTGTAAATTGAGCTGCTGTGAACATAGATATTGCTGTGTCACTATAATGTGCTGATTCTAAATCCCCTGGAAAGATACCCAGGAGTGGAATAGCAGGAACGTACGGTGGGCTCATCCCTAGTTTTTTGAGGATTCTGCACACTGCTTTCCAGAGGGGCTGTACCAGTCTGCAGCTCCACCAACAGTGTGCTAGTGTGCCTATCTCTCCACAGCCCCTCCAGCATCTATTATTGTTTATTTTCTTCATTTTTGCCATTCTGACGACTGGCGTGAGGTGATATCTTAATGTAGTTTGCATTTGCATTTCTCTGATTACTAGTGATTTAGAGCACTTTCTCATGTATTCATTGGCTT
>PVKS010030718.1:0-24115 GCA_004027875.1 Aplodontia rufa
TCTGGGTTGGTTCCATAGTCTAGCTATAGTAAATTGAGCTGCTGTAAACATTGATGAAGCCACATAGCTATAATACGCTGATTCTAAGTCTTTTGGGAAAATTCCCAGGAGTGGGATAGCTGGGTCGTAAGGTGGTTCCATCCTTAATTTTTTGAGGATTCTCCATACAGCTTTCCATAGTGGCTGAACCAGTTTGCAGTCCCACCAGCAACGCAATAGTGTTCCTCTTTTCCCACAGCCCCTCCAGCATCTGTCGTTGTTTGTGTTCTTCATTTTTGCCACTCTAACAGGAGTGAGATGGTATCTCATGGAAGTTTTGATTTGCATTTCCCTTATAGCTAATGATGTAGAACATTTTCTCATATATTTGTGGGCTTTCTGGACTTCCACTGTAGAGAAGTTCCTTTTGAGTTCTTTAGCCCATTTATCGATTGGATTATTTGCGAGTTTGGACTTCAGTTTCTTTAGTTCTGGATATTAGCTGAGGTGTAGCAGGCAAAAATTTTCTCCCACTCTGTAGGTTCTCTCTTGATGCTCTTGACTAGATCTTTAGCTGTGCAAAAACTTTTTAGTTTAATTGCATCCCATTCATTTAATTTAATTTAATTTTGATTTTACAGCATGTGCCATAGGAGTTTTGTTAAGGAAGAAGCTGCCGACTAGATTTTTTTAAATTGAGTCTAAACAAAAGTGTTATTATAGACAACTTTAGTTTAGAGAACACCAGCTTGGTAAAGTGTTTTCCTAATCTTTATATTTGAAAGGCTTCTATGTTTGAAGAACATGGATTCATCCAATATATTAAAAAAAAGTACTGATAGGTGACATAATCACACAGATATATTCGTATTAATTGAGTTTAATGTTTAAATTAAAATTTAGAACCCACAGTGTATGATAACAATAAGTACAGGCTCATATGGGTTAACAGTACTAGCAAAATTCAAGACAGCTTTAAATCTTATATATTTAGGAAACAATGTTAACGATCAAAAATAGACTTAGTCAAAATAAACAAAGATAAACAGAGATAAGTTGGATTTTTTTTAAGAGAGACAGGGACAGTGAGAGAAAGAGAGAGAGAGAATCAATTTTATGTAATTTTTCATCTGGTTTTGTAGCTCTGACAATTAGTTGTACATGGTACAGGGGTTCAAATCCTCATGCATGCTAGGCAAGCACTGTAACTGCTGATCATCTGCTCCAGCCCCAGATAAGCCAGGTTTTTAAATGGTTGTGTGGCTTCCTATGTCAGACAGTGTATAAAAGAGAATACATTAGTTACTTTGCCAGTAAAATTACACAAGCTTATATTTTGTAAAATTCTCATATAACATTTAGACAAGGCTTATATAAGCCTGGTTTTTAAAAATGTGTATATATCTCTGATCATCTATATTTAGGGTGTCAGTTATATTGTAATACCTTGAAATAACAGTGGCTTATTTAACAAGTTATGAAGTAATCATTTAATAGACTTTAAATATATAAACCTTGATTTCTTTAAGACAAGATTCCCTATATAATGAAATCTAATAGATATCAGGAATTGTCTTGACATACAATATTATATTAATGTTTTTTAAAAAAAATTCTTGTTATCTTAACATGCAGAGGATTTGATTTTGATTTATAACATTACATTAATATTGGACCTTAGGAAAAAAACTTAATTGATTTTAATTGATTATGCTAATTATAGCCAACTTAATTACAGATAGGCTTTTGAGATTTACTTCCGTAAATCTTCTGCAATTTACCTGGACACTCTATAGTATGTTTATATTACCATATAAAATGTTTTTGTTATCTAGAAACACTTTTTAAATTTTTATAATGAAATATATTTCCATACCTACAGTATTTTTTTAGCTGTTGACTCTATTTTTTTATTTTATTTTTTAAAAGAGACAGTGACAGTGAGAGAGACAGACAGAAAGAATCAATTTTTATTTAGTTTTTCACATGGCTTTCTTTGCTCAGACACTTAGTTGTATATGTGGTGCTGGAGTTTGAACTCATGTACGTGTGCATGCCAGGCAAGCACTGAAACCACTGAGCCACCACTCCAGCCCCCTGTTGACTCTATTTTAAATTCACATTTTGAAATAATTTTTATAAGACTTCTCAGGTTTTTTAAATTACATTTTTAATAAGATGAAATACTTTCTTATTTACAATACTTTATTTGAAACACAGCTGAAACCTTTGTATTCTCTGTATGTTGAATTATGTCTGTTAGAATCCTTTTAGTAATCTTGCCTTCAGTGAAGACCCAGAAAAAAGCCATACTAAACATTTTAAGCATTTTTGCATTTATCAATTTATAAGAGCATATTCAATAAACCCAATTATATGTAATCTTATATAAGTTAATGTTAAGGGTGCTTGAATTTATATTAGGCAGTTGATGTTTCAGCAAATTAATTGGATGTCTCTCCTAACAAACACATTTATTAAGCTGTATTTTATTGGTTAGGAGGATGGCAAGCACTCCATGAAGTGGGATGCCAACAGTGGGAGAAGTGCCTTTCTGTGAGGTATGTGAAGGGCAAATTTCACTGAAACTCCTTACTAGACAAACAAGGAAAACTAGAGACTCAGAATCTTGGATCCATTAAACATGGAAGAAAAACCACATTGGGGCCAGGTGTCTCCAGCTGCAAGAAGTACTACACAGCAATAAAACTGCTGGATTAGCAGACACAGAGGGAGAGAAGAAAACAAAATTACAGGAAGGACAAATTAGCATGGGGAAGCCTGCTATCAGAAAGTCTCCTGCTCCTTGGCTGAACCCAGGGACTGGATTTGTGCACATAAGATAGATGTGTCTTCAAACCAGCTGTGGACAGCTGGGGAGTTCATCAATTTGAGAAAGTGGGTGGTCCAAGCAACTGCTCCAGGAACCATGAATTTGGGCCAGAAATCACCCCAGGAGCCATGCAATCAGGCCAGTGACTGCTACAGGATCCATGTGCCAGGTCAGTGAACACCCCAGGAGTCTGTGTTCCAGCCAGTGACTGTGTTAGGCCCTGTGGGTTCAATGTGATGATTTCCCCAGGAAATTTTGGGCTAGTGATGGCCTCAGGACTCCCAAGTTTGGTGTGCCCCAAGAGGCACAAGTTCATGTCAGCCATGGGCCCAGGACCTGTGATTTCTCTTTGCAGCTGCCTTGGGATCCACAAGATAGCCAGGGACTGTTAGGACTCTTGCTGAAGTGGGATATGAGTCTGGGTAGGCAGACACAAAAGCTTCCAGAGTCTCAACCCAAGAAAGCTGAAAGGCTATATGGACAGGAAGCAGTGGTGGTGAAGGACTGCAATCCCTCCACAGTCACAAGATTACTGAAAGGATCCCTTGGAATCTGAATTCTATCAGAGAACAACAGAAATGAGGCCCTGCAGCAACCTCACCCTGGAAGTGCATCCATCTATTAGCCAGAGGTGATAATCTACCCCACTGTATATTTTGGCCAAATCTGTAGAAATAGTCCATAAACCTCCCAATTTTCTATTAAGATGTTGTTATTATTTTGTTTGTTCATTATTTCTATTTTGTTTATTTTTTCTTGTTTGTTTTGTTGTGGTTTTTTTCCATTTGTATTCTTGCATATTTTATTTTTGTGTTGTAGAGCTTCCCAGTAGTGTGCTTCTCTACTACCCACATCTTTCTTTTCTTCTGGAAACAGGCAAACTCTATTCTTCTCTGTCTCACCCTCCCTTGTCAATACATCAATCTCTTCCTGTCCTGTATTTTTTAAAATTTATCAGATTATTCTGTATCATTTCTACTCTATTGCTGCTCTCACCTCAAAATCACAAGTTCCTTTCTACATGCCTGTCACATTTCCTTTGCTCTCAATATTATTTTTCCTTACTGGAAATCTGAGATACATGCAAAACTTGAGAATGATTGTTTTCTTTTAAACAAATTATAGACTGAAGGTTAATAATGTTCTCGCTGGAGATAGTGGCTAAATCTCCTGCTCCTCTCATAGGCAATAATTAACATTGCAATAGTTACAGAAGGAAAAAAGCAACCATATTAATACTGTTTATTGAAAGCATTGCCTTCTCATATTGACTCTATTTCCCTATCTCTTGAGGGATAGGAAATTGTAAAGGTCAATAATAACTCACAAGTTGGGAAGCTAGCTGATGAGCTGCACTATGCAAATTGTACCCCAGCCTAAATAAGTGAAACAACAAAAATCACATAACCCATAAACAAAATCCCAATGTGAAAGAGAATTTCGATCCCGCACTCAGGCACAGAAAATTAGGAAAAAGGTGAATAACTTTTCCCCTTAAATCCAAATTTCCCCAACCAAAGAATCCCTGAATAAGGACTTGAATGAAAACCTAGAAAAAATTAACATCAATCTGATTATTAAAAAGATCAAAGAATTAAAAGAAGATATAAAGAAGGAAATAAGTGCAATTATAGGATCTGAAAAACCATTTTATTAAAAAATTAGATATACTGAAAAGAGACATAGCAGAGCTCTTAGAATAGAAAAAAGTCAAATAAAGTAAAAGGTCAATGGAAGATATTAATAATAGTTTAAACTCAGTAGAAAATAGAACTTCAGCTCTCAAAGAAAGAACATATAACAATGAAGACAAACTGAGTAATTTTGAACACATTGAAAACAAACAAGAAAAAAATGCAGATTTGGATCAGAATTTCCAAAAAGCATGGGATGAAATCAGAAGGAATAACCTGAGAGTAATTTGGATAGAAAAGAACATTGAACAAATGAAGGGCATAAAGAACCTCTTAAGAAAAATCAAAGCAAATATCCCCCATATCAAAATTGAGCCAGATATATACATTCAGGATACATATAGGACACCAAAAACACCTAACTAAATGAGAAACTTACCAAGACACATTGTATTCAAATGAATAACAGAAAAAAACAAAGAAAGACTATTAAAAGCTGCCAGAGAGAAACACCAAGTCACATTCAATATGGATTACATTAGACTTCTCAACTCAGAAAATCCAGGCAAGAAGAGCACTGAACAAGATATTTCAAGAATTAAAAGAAAACAATTGGCAACTCAAAATGCTATACACAGCAAAACTCAGCTTCAAATTTGATGGGGAAATACAAAGACATTCCACAATAAGAACAAATTGGCAACATAAATGAACACAAAGCCAGATTTACAGGGAATATACAAAGACAAACTTCAACAGAGGAAAAAGCAAATTACTCCCACAGACCACAAGCAGAGAAAAATAAATAAAAGCATAACCCACTGAAAGAGATCCAAGATGCCACAAAATACAGGAAAAGGTCACAATGGCAAGGAACCAAAACCACATATCTGTTCTAAAACTGAACATGGATGGATTCAAAGCCCCAATCTAAAGGCACAGATTAGCAGAGTGTACTATAAAACAAAATGCAGTGTCATGCTGCTTACAAGACAGAAACCACAGACAAAGACAGCCACAGGTTGAAGGTAAAAGTTTGGAACAAAACCTACCAGACATTTAACCAAAGGAAGGAAGCCAATGTTGCAATACTTATATCCAACAAAGTTGATTTAAACCACAAATTAGCCAGAAAAAATAAAGAAGGCACTATATTTTAGTAAAGTAAATGCTATATCACGAAGATGTAACCATAGTTAACATACACCAAATTCCTTCACTTTCAATTATGTAAAAAATGATTCCATGACATTAAACCACTTATCAATCTCAACACAACAATACTAGGGGACTTTAATACACCATTATCACCAATAAATAGATCACAAAAAAATCAATAAATAAGTCTCCAGCCTAAACAACTCTATAAATCAAATGGTTCTAACAGATATCTACAGAATATTCCATCACAAATCAGATGAGTTAACTTCTTCTCAGCAGCTCATGGATCTTTCCCCAAAATAGATCATATTTTAGTTCACAAAGGAAATTTTAGCAAACACAAAAAAAATTGATATAATTCCATGCATCCTATCAGACCACAATAAATCCTAGCAATAAAAACAAGCAAAGTAACACAAATTACATGAATACGTGGAGATTGAACAATATACTTTTAAATGAATAATGATCAGGGGTTGGAGATATAGCTCAGTGGCAGAGCACTTGCCTAGCACACACAAGGCCCCGAGTTCGGTCCTCAGCCCTGAAAAAAAAAAAAAAAAAGGAATAATGATCAAAGAGGAAATGAGAACAAAATCAAGACATTTTTGAATGAAGACACAATGTACCATAACCTCTGGGAGAGTATGAATGCATTATTAAAGAGCAAATTTATAGCACATAGTGTATTCATCAAAAATTAGGAGAGAGCCCAAATAAATAAATGTGTGCTCCACCTCACATTTCTACAAAAAGAAAAATCCAATCCCAAATCCAGTAAAAGACAGAAAATAACCAAGATCAAAGCTTAAATCAGTAAAATTTAGATCAAGAAACAATACAAAATTCAACGAAACAAAGCATTGGTTCTTTGAAAACATGAATAAAATTGACAGGCCCCCTAGCAAACCTCACAAAAAGAATGAAACGAAGCAAATCAACAAAATTAGAAACGAAAAAGGAGATAGCATTACTGAGCCATCTGAAATCCAGAGGATTATCAGAAACTGTTTTGAAAACCTATATTCGTCCAAGTAGGAGAATCTGGAGGACATGGACAAAAAACCAGCTGCATATGACATTCCCAAATTGATGCAGCAGGGTATTGAGCATCTAGGAGACCAATATCAGGTAGCAAAATTAAAATAGAAATCAAAGGTCTTCCAAAAAATAAAAGCCCAGGACCTGATGATTCTCAGCTGAGTTCCACCAGAGATTTTTAGTAGAATTAATATGTCTCTTTATTAAACTAGCCCAAGATATAGAAAGAGATGGAACCATCCCAAATATTTTTTATGAGCTACTATAACCCTAATACCAAAACCTAAGAAAGACACATCAAAAAAAGAAAACCAGAGGCTGGAGCAGTGACTCGGTGGTTATGGTGCTTGTCCAGCATGCGTGAGGATGAGAGTTTGAACCCCAGCACCATGTATACAATGAAGTTTCAGAGCAATGCAAGCCACATGAAAAACTTAATAAAAAACTGACTCTTTCTTTATCTCGCTCTCTCACTGTCCCTCTCTCTTAAAAAAAAATAACAAAGCAAACAAAAAAAAAGAAAGAAAAGAAAGTTACAGACTAATATCCCTGATGAACTTATACACAAAAATCCTTAATAAAATCCTTGTAAACAGCATCCAAAAACACATCAGAAAGATATTACAACACAATTAAGGGGGCTTCACTCCAGGCATGCAAGCCTTTTTCAACATACACAAATCAATAAATGTAATTCAAAACAGAATTAAAGACAAAAACTATATGATCATCTCAATTGATGCAGAAAAGGTCTCTGATAAAATTCTACACTCATTATGCTCAGAACTCTGGAGAAGATAGGAGAAGATAGGGGTCAGAGGAGTTACATTAATTTTGTCAAGGTCATTTATGAGAAACCCACAGCCAACATTAAACTTAATGGAGAAAAACTGAAACCATTCCCACTAAACTCGAGAACAAGACAAGTCTGTACATTCTCATTGTCGCCCCCCCTGGGTTCTGGAGCGGGGAGCGGCGGAACAGCCTCGGGGGACCTTAGCCGTTCCCCGGGGGGCCAGCAGGACACTGGGAGCCGGGTGCCGGCAGGACAGGGCTGGGGACGGGGGGAAGAGGAGTCGCTCCCCGCAGCGTTCCTGTGCGAGAAGCGGGCAGAACGACCTAGTGAGCCATCCTCCGAGGGGCCGAGTTAGGGCGGGGATGGGGAAAGGAGTTGCTCCCTGCTGCACTCCAGAGCGAGGAAGGGGTAGAATGACCCAGCAAGCCTGAGCCATCCTCCGAGGGGCTGAGTTAGGAAGGGTTGGGGAGCCGGGAACAAGGGGACGAACACCGGCGGCTGGAACACGGGACCTGCATCTTCTACCGCTGCTGATCTTTCTGACGTCTCTGCTGCTGCTGCTGCTGTTGCTGCTGCTGTGGCTTCTTCTGACTGCTTCTGTGCTCTCTTCCTTCAGGACGTGGCTGCTTGCTTTCTTGCTCTTCTCTGGCTACTGCTTCTCCTTTGGCTGCTCCTTCTTTGGCTGCTTGCTTCTTGGGCCGCTTGCTTTACCTGACTAGTTGCTACTCTATTTATCCATTACAACAGCCAATAGGGTACAATGCAAACACCTTTCTCCAATTGTAACAAATGAGTGGCCGAATAGCTTAGTCATATGGTCAGGCAATTTGCTAATTACAAGCCAGCTGGACCCCTTAGAGTTGTTTACCACCAATTCTCTTACAAGCCAGTTGAACCTCATGTTCCCAACACTCATTACTCTTATTCAATATAGTTCTTGAAACCCTAGCTAGAGAAATAAGACAAGAGAGGATAAGGATCTTTAATCAGGGATCCTTATTTATTTATTAAAGAGCGAGACAGAGAGAGAGGAACAATTTTTTATTTAATTTTTCATCTGGTTTTCATGCTCCAACACTTAGTTGTGTATGTGGTGCTGGGGTTCAAGCCCAGGTCCTCACACATACCAGGCAAATGCAATATCACTGAGTCATGACTCCAGCCCAGGGACCCTTTTATTCCACTTACTTGAGAGGTGAGTTACTTCTAATGGGCCCTGATTCTACCTGTTCATTTGAGTGGTGTTCCTAGTTCCCTATTCCTGCTTCCTGCCCCTCGTGGTTTCTGTTGTGCTTAAGGGCTGTTGCTCCAGAGTGCTAGATGAGTTGCCTCTCCTGTGGGCAAACTGCCCATGGTACACTAAGGGGAGATTTCATCTTTAAGAATCCCAGTGAGGTCAGACCTCAGAGACAAGGGAGGCAAAAACCCATTCCTACCTCCTCCTTGCTGGTAGAGTTACCAAATGTTGGTGGTACAGATGAGACTGGACACTGAAGGAATTTAATTTTCAGCATAATTTTATTATGCTGTATAACATGGTCCAGAGAGCTACTGCTGAAAAATCTCTGGACCCAGATATATGGGACAGCCCTTCCAATTTATATTCTTTGAGTGATTATAAAGCATTTAATGCTTTGTTACATTTTGATTGGGTACCAGACACAGGATTCACAGTGACTAATTTTCCAAGAAAAGCAGAAATAGCAATTTCAGTTTTGTACGAATAACCTTTCTATAAACAACTGTTCAAGACAGAATCTATTGCACCTGTTATTGCCCCAGTTACTTGCAGACCAAGCTTTACTGAAAAAGGAAACCTCACAGTGTACAGAATTTATTGCAGAAATCTAGCAGACAGAATTTAAAGCGCAAAATCGTTTTTTTTCCTTCTTTCCTTGGGCAGAGAGTTTGGGGCCTTGTTAACATTATGATTAGTGAGCTTCTCTCACGTTAAAATTTTAGGTTGAAAATTATCTCATCTCCCTCTTCTGACCTGGAGTCAACTAAACATAACCATACATGAGACCATTCTTCCTAAAATTCATCTGTGATCCTTTAGCTACTTGAAGAGTTAATGCCATTAGTCTTTATGGGGACATGAGCTCTTTAGTCTAAGGAAAACAGACAGCACAACATCTTCATAATTCACCTTGTGCTTGATCTTAAGCATGCTATATGCTCTTTGTGCTTACATAGCTTCATGTGTTAAATGAGGACAATAATACTACCTTATATCAATCTTCTGGAAATTAAGTCAATTGATGAATATAAAATACTCAGCAGAAGAAATTATGCATAGTATGTGCTCAGTACATATTATTTATTATTGTATTTATGAGATGCTAGCCCCTGGAGCTCCAGTTTCTGTATTTTCCTTCTTTATTTTTAATGTAATTTAGCTGGATGTCTATTCCTTACTTGATCTGCTTCATCCTTGTACCTAGACTTTATATTCCTGTATGAGAAAGGAAGAAAATATCTATATGTGCCTTTCCAACTATAGATGTGCCACCTGCTTGGTCTTAGAAATGAAATTTAGCCTGGAATCCCTCAACCTGGACTTCAGTGAGAAAAATCACATCAGCTAACCATTTTGTCAGCATAGCTGATTTTCTGTGCTTTGTAGGCAATTTCTGAGAATTCATCTCTTCTCATACACAAATTTCTTTGATAGCCTAGTTCTATGAATTGAAGATTGTGCCTTAATTCATTAAGGATCACTGACATCCCCAAGTCTGAGGACTTTTTCAGTCATCTTTCCGCTTCCCAGAAGAATCCTGCTTCCTGCAACTTCTGATAAGTCAACAGCTTCATATACACAAGTATTTCTCAAGGTAAATCTTAAATATTGATACCTAGTATTCACACACAGGCTGGACTTTAAACACACTTGAGCTTTCAAGGTTTGGATACTAGGTAGGTCACATTTCAGGGACAGATTCTCTTCCTAGTGAAAGGTTTTCAGTTAGTACAAATGGTGTAATGACTTTTCAAAGAGTAAATAAGAGCACATGCAAGTAACTGCATCTGCATTACATATTGCACTTTTATAAAGAAAAAAATTCACATCAAAGAACTTGGATGACACAATTCAAAACTTACGCTGGCTATAAAATGGTACTATATTACAAATAATAAAGATCATTTGATTTATGACTAGATTAAAGTTCTCTAACATGTAAAACTTAAATAATAAATAATCTTCCCTGTGACTGCTCTTCCTTCTCCATGTTCCATGACTTCTTCTTGCTTTTCATACCTGTCCCTCATTTCTTTAGGCCTCTCTTTGTGTTTTAGTTTATTAATTGCATTTTGCTTTCTCTTATTTTTCTCATCTCCTGGGACGTCCACATTGGCATTACATTTTCTTGGCAAGTGGTAACTTCTTTTCATTTCTCTACACATTCTATTCTTTTCTGAAAAATTCACTGGGCAAATGTTTTCTCATATGAATATTCAGTCACAAGAGAGAACTACAAGGACAGTGATATCTGTCATTTTCAGTGGCTTATTCCCTCCCTCCTGCTGGCTCTGGGGCTCCTGTTACTGCCCACAGATCAGTAGCTACATTTTTTTTTTTTTTTACAAAAGTATTCATCTGGGAGCCACTTGATCCTCTGTAAATTTTTCACTATAAATTTAAATCAAGACAGCTGGCATAAGTCACAACTGAAAATAAATAGCTTATACACTGGAGATCCAAATAACTAAAGGTAAAATAGCAAATAATTTCCCCCCTTTTATCTACTTCTCCATTACAAGCAATTCAAAAGATCAGAATTCTTTCTGCCAGAATCAATTATAAGTAAAACTTTTTTTTCATTTAATTTTCACTCCGATTTCCTTTAGGTTGTACCTGTTTAAGGCTATACAATTTTATATTAGAATACTAAGTTAATTATTGAGTCAATATGTTCCTAACCAAAGGAAACATCAGATTCATTTAGTAAATCTTGCCTTTGCATGGTCTAACTTAATGAAAAGGTCTCCAGCTTATCAATGAAACATAATCAATAATTACAATTATCTTAATAAAATGCTCTAAATCAGCAAATTATATGCCTTTCTGACTCCTAATTTCTCCAGAGCCATCTCTCCATTCTATTCATTAACATTGTAGTATTTCATGCTGTCATTTAAGCTCCCTCTGGCTTCAGATCCTTTGAAAACACGCCTTTGCCACTCCCTTGAATTGTTTCCCCACCTTCTGTAAAGAATATACAGACCTACAACTCCACAGCTACAATGCCACTTTATGGAGACAACCACCCTTGACCTACAGATTGGAATAAGTCTGTCCTCTTAGAGCACCTTTTACTTTGCCTCTATAGCATTTATGACAATTGGAACCAAACTCATGTTGAAACAATGGGTTACCTATGTCTTTTCTTCCTAAATGCAAAATTACATATAAATTGTGTTGTTCATTTTTACCACTTAGAATATGCCCCAGATTTGGCACATATTCAGTGAAAGACAAATACATTATGGATTAATTAACACATGAATAAATAACAAGCAGAGTGTAAATAATGATGAAGTAAACAGAAGATTTATTGTTATTCATCTGTAAACATAATCATAATATTTATTTTATATTTTTAGAGATACTGTTATGTCAAAGGATGAATCTGATGACAATCTCACATAATAAATTTAATGTGTTTTTCTTTCATAAATATTTGTAAATGATTCGTTCCTTTTCCACTGGTGGTCAACATTTAAGAGTTGTAATGATCTTGGCCCCTTGACTGTTGTGTAGGAGATGCTATTTATTCTTTTCCTCTTATTCAGCTGCAGTGGCTTTTTTTAAGTTTCTTCCTCAGCAATTTAAGACTTCGTTCTTTACAGGATATGTCTGGGTCACTTTTGTGCCATAGTCACTCCTGCCTGATGAGGGAGGCTTTCTGGAGTCTTTATCTCAAGACCACATTTTTTCTTGTGACCCCTACACAGAGGTCCACAGAGAGCCTGTGGAAGCACCTCTCTAGTGCCTGAGGTTTCCAGGAATTCTATGCTTTGTAATAATCATCGCGGGCTAGCATAACAAAATACCTTCATATGGGTGATTTGAATGACAGAAATTGATTTTCTCACTGTTCCTGAGGCTAAAACAGGTCTTTCCTGAACTGTCTGAGGGTGTGCCCTTCCTGATGCAGCTTGCATCTGGAGGCAGGGCAAGGCAGGGTGGGAGGAACAGGGCATTTCTGTCTGACAGGGGGCAGCTCTGATAAACATGATGTGCTCTGAGCTCTCTGCAGACTGTGGCTTCTGTGGACCTCTGCCCTTTGCCTAAACACACTCTCTGCCTTCCTTTCACTGATACCGATCCCTAACAAATGTTTTGCTCTCTGCTTTCGTCTCAGTTTGTGCAGCTGGTGCCTGAACTAGTCTGATACAAGACATATAGGGGATCACTCACTTGTGTGCTGTCCCTGAAGATCCCACTACTGGTGGTTGTGGGACATTTAGCACTTATAGCATATGCTATACTGTTAAACACAGAACTCACATAAGTAATTTAATTTCCATAGCCATCTGATAACATCTGATAACATTTCTATTCCCATTCTGCTGATGTGGCAACTGAGATTAAAATACTGTTTTAATCCTTGTCCAAGGTCATGCATTTAGTAAGAACGAGAATAAGTATTCAAACCACAGAAGTTATTTAGTCTGTTCAGAGTCAGTATTTTGAATGAATATACTATAAAAGTATAGATATATAAATAATGGTGCTCAACCCTTGCTTAAATATAAATCTGGAGAAAAGATCAAATGACTTTCAGAAACAAGGATTATTTATGAATAAGCCAAGCAATACATTGAAAAAGGAAACATTTTCAGTTTTTTTTCCTGCCATTGCTCATGCTTTATTAAAACACTACTAAGTTTTACTTCTATATTACTGGTACATGGTTAATTTTACTTCAGTGAAATAAATGTGCAAATCATAACTTTGACTTTCCAAATGACATTGTGTGATATTTTGTTTTCAATTATGTTTTCAATTATGAACACAGTCTACCTCCTGAAGCTTCCAGTTAAGATAAAAGGATATGTCACAGTTAGAAACAGTCAACTCATCAAGAGTCGTGGTGTGAAGTTGCTCCTATGAATCCCTGCCAGATGGAATTATTTGTAATGATGAACGATCTCAATTTCTGTACAAGTAATTTAAAACCCATTCTCAGTTGTGAGTGAATTTTGTATCACATAACCAAGAATTAATTGTATCTGACTTTTTTTCCAAAATGAAGCACTTTGAATGGCATTTGTCTATCATCATATACATGCTAAAATACTTAATCTAACAAAAATAAAATGTCTAGTAGAATAAAGAGCAACAAATATGAGCCATTTGAGTATCACTGCTGAGCATATTATTTGAAATGCCAGTATTTTGGTGAAGAAACATTATTTTTTAGATAACTAGAATATGTTTGAAGGAAAAATGATTCATGGGGGATACACAATGAAAGATCAGTTCAGAATATATTGCTGTCCTTTTTTGCCTCTATATCTCTAAATCAGGATGAAATGGCTTTTGAAGCATTTTTATTGTCCAATTACCTGTATTAAGTAAAGGAATATTTTAAGAACATTTACTTTTTAAGAGAATGTCATTGTAGTGTAAAGGAAGTTACATAAAAAGAAAAAAGAGAGAGGCATCATATATACTCAGAGTAAACAGGAGAAGCAAAAGTTTCTTATATGGTAAGTAGGATGAAGAAAAGAATTTTACATGCACAGGGAAGATACTAATTATCACAGTTGGAAAAAAAGCATTTTTTTCTTTCAGAACTAAATGCATATGTTAAAGAGAAATGGGAGAAAATATCATGTAGCTGTTTACAGAGACCATGATAGATGTGACTTTTAAAATTTGGACTTAAAGAATGACAGCATTGCTCTGAAAAGCTCAACTTAGTAGCTTTACATTAAAGAAATTATTTGTATTAGATTTCATTAAGGATTTTTCTTGGCATTTGATAGTATCTTTGATGTGAATGGAAGAATTGTTTTTTTCTACATTTAACAAAAGTCCTAAAATTGCAAACACACAAAAAGATTATTTGATTAAGTGCATAAATGCATTAATGAGAACTCATTGAGTAGACAATTGGCCTGACGTTATGTGAGCACTAAGAAAATGTTCAAAGCAGAAGACATTGCTTTCCACAACCTTGTTTTCCACTAGGTGCAAGGATGATCCAACTCTACTGCACTCCTGCTAGATCCAAAGAGCTACAAGGAGGCAGCTTAGTTCTGTACCTGCTACTCAAATGTTTTCTGGCCTCTACCCAACACTTCCTTTAAGGTGCTCTTTAATACCATTAAAAATGTGCTAAAAAGAGTAAGTAAAATTAGGAAATGATGGGTGGGGGGTAAAGTTAGTGTAGGAAGTTGCAATTCTTTAAATATTCATGAATATTAGAAGGTAGTAATCAGAAAAGTATTTAAAAATTATGCATAGGGAGATGATAATTCAAAAGACATGAATGATGATTAATGTTTATATTAAGACAATTTTTATGGATGCTTGTTAGAGGATTAGAGGATTCAGAGAACATAAGAGAGAAAAGTAGAACTAAGTTCTTCCAATGAGCCCTCTTAGTTTTCTAATAAAAAATGTTTTGATAATTATAATAGTAGTAATGACAGTAATAGTAGCTATAGTGAGCAATCAGTATGTGACTGCATTGTTAAAATCTCTACCATTCAATTTATGACAATCTTGAGACTGATAAATTATTACACTTCTTTTTATATTCAAGCATAAGGAAACAAGATATTTTACCCATTCACATAGTCTCTATGCACCGTATTTGTCTGAACACAAAATCAGTTTAATGTCATCTACTTATCATTATTTCCATTCCAATACAGAACACTGTATTGTACATTTTGTGTAGAGGATTGGATGGAATCTGTGCTGTATCTCACGTGGGTATGGCACCAAAGGACCTTAGAGATAAGAATGCTTGATTGCATATCTATTTTATGGCATAATTTTGTTGAATGAAAGCTCTGTTATTAAGGATTAAATACTATTCATGCTTTTCAAGTGTCCAAATTTTATAAAATCCAAGAAATGGGTCCAGTAATCTTGCACAATTAACTGAAATCAGTGTGAAAAAAAGATAATGTAGGGACTTAGAAATACTTAGAATTTCTTCTACAAACTTTACCAATAAATGAAGCTTCAGTACTTATAACAACTCAAATAAGGCAGTTCAATATTGTAGTTTATTTGGAAACTTATCTTTGGCATAAAACTCACTTCAAAGTTCATCTAATTTAACAGAAAGGAAGGTGACAGGTTGAAGGACTTATATGAATATCACAAGTAAGTTGTTGACCCAGCACTAGAAACTGCCACTGCGTGACTGGCAGGTCTGTCTTGCCTAGTGTTTAGATAGAGCACTCTGGCTGCAGTGGTACTGGATTACCTCCCGCTCACATCCTCTCCCCTCCACGGGCAGCCATTATTCTTACACATCTTTCACTCTGGAAGACTCCATATCATCACTGATAAGAAATAATTGTTATTCTCAGCAGAAACACAGAGGAGTGCTCAGGGTTGATATTCTTGTCCTCAAAAGAATTTTTTCCTGAAATCAGGGTTAAGTCACATTGATTAACAGACATGAGCTTCAATCTGATACTGCCATTGATTGCCCTGTGCTTGCCTGTGCTTTAGTAAAGGATTTCAATTTCCAGAATCTGTGCTCCACTTTTCACAAGTTGAAAACTTACTCCAATTGGAGAAATAAAAATGACAATAAGGACTTTCCTCATTTCAATCCCCAATGTAACCCTGCATCCACCATGGTGCTTTCTGAAATCTCCAGGTACCTTGTATCAATTCCAATGGGCAGCTAGTCCTACTGAACTACTCACTAGATCCTTCCAATCTGAATATTGAAGCTCTCACTGTGGTTCTACTTAATCCATTCTAACATTTTTTAAACAGTATTTTCTTTTGGTCAAGAATAAGTGTAAGAAAATCTGTATGTCTTAACTGTTCCCATAGAATTAACTATCACTTATTGAATTGCAGAAAATTATATGCAAATAAGGTGCTCAGAGATTAAAATTTAAAACGTGTTTATAAATCAAAGTTGATTTGAATATTTTTATCTGGCTTTTGCATCTACTTGAGATTTTAACGCTTTTATTAAAATAAAAAGTTATTTCTAGCATTCTCAGTGTGATAGTCAAACATCGATCTAGTCCTCAGTGAAAGCAAGATAAACAATTAATTGATTTTATTGTTCCATCTCAAATGTCTTTATAGTAGGCTAGCCAGACTTAGTAAATAAAATGTATGGTAACTAAGTTAATTTATAAACAACAAATATCATTTTTAATGTAAATATGTACCAAACATTGCACAGGATATACTTATTTCAAATAATTTAATGGACATACTTACAGTAAAACTTATATTTGTTGTAGAATAATTAAAAATGTTTAAAAATTCATAATTTTAAGTGTATAATTTATGGTTAGTGAAAAATTCAATGCATTTACACTGTGTGTTATGATCAAATTAGGATGTCTCACTTTTCCGTCACCTTAAACATTTCTTTCATGTCAATAAAAAATTTGAAATTCTAATTTAGCTGAGGTTTTGCATTTTATCTATAGCAACCCTGCTCCCTTTGTAAACATTAATGAAAAATATGCCATCTGTGAAGTAACTACTTTCTATTCTACCTTCTCATAATCATCTAAAATAATAATCTAAGTTAATTCATAAACCTGAATTTCTTTAAATTCAAAACATGTTTTCTTTTTGGACATTTGAAGTCAAACTGACTAGATTCTTGCTTACATATTTTTCTGTCCATTCCTCAGTAGTTACAATTAAGTTAATTTGGTTGCCTGAGGACCATCTTTTAAAGGACCCGGAAAACAAGCAGTAGTATTACTGTTTCCTACAATGCAAACTGTCCAATTCTTTGCTTTTTTTTCTGAGTATTTTTTAAAAATGAAATGATATATTTGGACTTTATATCTATGTTCTTGACTACTCAGAAAGATTACTAAAATAGTTTCCTAACAGGTAGGAAAGAGTACCTTTGGTCATTTTCAAGGCCTACTGGGATATTTTCTTGTATCTGACAGGGTAGTATCATTTTAAAATTATTGAGAGAAAAGCAAAGGAAAAAAGGGGAAAAAAAGCCTTGAAATTTGCAGTTGCTAGGCTACTGTGTAGCAAGGAAGTGTGAATGACACTTGCCTATGCATGTAGGTGAGAATTAAAGCAATCAAAAGGCTTTTAAAACAGCAAGATAATAATCTTAATTTGCATTACAAAAACTAGCTTTAGTAAAGATTTTTATGAATTAAGAAAAGAGACGTATCTATGCAAGTTAGGTTTTTACTATTTCTGTGGACATAGGCAATTTAAGAAATTTGCAAATTAATATTGATTTCAGACCAGAATAAGCATAACATGAAACCACAAAACACTTTGCTGCTAATTTTTCTTTCTCCCTCGAAAATGGTATAATAAACAAACTTCATTGACTCTTGTTAAAACTGAATTGTAATATGGTTTAAGGGCAGCAAGCTATTTTGTTAGCAAACAAAATTCATCCTTCATGGTGAAAGAGTGGAACTGAGTCAAAGGATGATCTCCTAATCTTATTTTCTGTTAAACTGTTTTTCTTAATGACTAAAGTTTGTTTGTATGTTCCAATCCCTTACTAATATTTTATTGCTATTTTTATAAGGCTGCATTGAACACTATTTCCCTAGACATTTATCTGCCATTCTGATAAATCTGGTAATTCCCTTCAACAATCCACGGCTCAAGTTTTCAATTACGTTCCTTGGCACTCAGGTTGTCTTAAAGCAGTTCTAAATTTGGGTTATTGATAGCTTGGACCATGTTCTTGATCACATTATTAGTTCATCTAAAGCACAGTCACTGCTGAAAATTTTAGATTTTCAACCATTTTCATAGAGTTAATCTGTGCAAATTTTCTCAAAGGACCCAGTCTGTCACTAGAATTTCTGCTCCTGTCTTTATATATATAGTCACATGCAATGCATAATCAGTTGGTACTTTTTGCCTGTCTGGTCTGTGATTGTTTAGTTCCTGGGATTTATTAATCATGATGGAATTTAATGGCCTTTTATGTATTGCTATAGGGTTAATATTTGTGTTCTCCCTCCCCAAATTCATATGTTGAAACTCTAACTCTCAATGTGACTAGTTTTGGAGATAGGACCTTGGAAGAGGTGATAAAGTTTAATAGAATTCATACAGGTGGGTTCCTAATCCAATAGAGCTGGAGTATAAGTAGAGGAAAAGATACCAGTGTGGTCTGTAATTCCACCATGTTGAGAATAGAGTCATCTGCAGGTCAGAGAGGGCTTTCACCAAAAGTTGACCAAGCTGATAGATACATTGACTTTAGTGAGAAATAAATTTCTCTTATTTTTTTTTTTAAGAGAGAGGGTCAGTGAGAGAGACAGAGAAAGAGAGAAACAACTTTATTGAGTTTTTCACATGGCCCTCATTGCTCCAACACTTAGTTGTGTACTTGGTGCTGGGGTTTGAACCTGGGTCCTTGTGCTTGCCAGGCAAGTGCCGAAACCACTGAGCCACTGCTCCAGCCCAAATTTCTCTTATTTAAAACACTCAGTTTTTAGTAATCTGTCATAATAACCTGAGCTGACTAAAATTGATTGAAACTTTTTTTTTCCAATTTGGTATTTTAATAAATATCTTAGAGATTTTTAGGAATATACCATGATTGTCATTGTTATATACTTCTGGTACTTTACAAACTCTTCTGTTACTGTTCTCCAACCCTGTTATTCCTCCCATTCTTCACCCTACACATATACTTATGGTACATATGTTTGATAAGCCATTGAACTGTGATATTTTGAGCAATAAGCGACCTGTTCTAGAAAACTCAAACAATAAAAGAATTATTAGTCAGATGTCATTTAAAGTAGGAACAGTCTAATGTTATAACAAAAACAATTGCTCTGTCATAATTCTTATAAAGATGGTTATTGGCAGAAAAAAATTGGTATACAGAATTTTGTGACTGTCAGTCCATTTTGCATAGAACTTGATTGGGCAACTTTGAGTAAAGACTTGTGGCTGTCTGAGGCCAGACATGTGGTCAGATGAGAAGTGCTGGAGAGTGTGGGATCTTGAGAGCAGCATGAATCTTTTATTCTTCAAAACATCTACCTGAACATTTCTCACAGAATAGGTGGCCAAATTAATTCTTTCTGAATTAAAATAGATGGATCAATGTATCAAATTAGAGTCATAATAGAAATCAGGACTCCTAGTGAAATTTCTGTTACAATGGCAACTTGAATACCTGCATTGTTGTTTTCACACAACTTCTGCCTTCCCCACTAACTCAATCCTATTCAAAAAGTAGGGAACATTAAGCCTGAAGGTTGAGGAGAAAGGCAGTATTTTATCTGTCCAGGGACCAAAAAAAAGATGATCTGCCTTTATTGTTGACCATGGTAATTTATGCTTTAATTAAGGATTGTTGGTTATTTCAGTTGTGGAAAGATCAGTCCTATTTTGGACCTTGTACTGTTATATTTAAAAGTCTTCTATTGGTTCTGCCTTTTTCTTTTGCAGAAAGGAAAATAGCCCTGTGATTGGGGACCTTTTCAGTGGGTCACTGAATAGCTTGTTTAAACATGTAAGCACTGTTAATTGCAATGCCATCATTTGTCCACGTGTGTTTAAACAAGGACAATTATAACTACAAGGAGACCAATCAGGTTACCTCAAATCATATTCCATTCAATTTCAGATTGGCACCAATAATGTCAGCTGTTAAAAATGGCAGTGCCCCAACAATTGGAACACAAAGTGGTGAACAGCATGTTTACAGTCAGGTTCATGGACTAAATTCATCATCTTTGAGTTCTGTGATATTCGACAAGTTCTTAGGATCTTTGACTAAGTTTTCATACATGCAAAAAGGGATAGGATTGTTATTAGGTTATATTAGTTAATATTTACAAAATGTTTTTAACTGGGTCCAGAATATAAAAAACAGATTTGAATTATTTGTTATATAAATTCTATGTACTCAGCTTCATCCTAAATGGAATTTCTTGGTGCTTAACCACTGAGCAAGCTACCTTCCCAGACATTTTTTATTTTGAGACAGGGTCTCACTAAGTTAATTAGGGACTTGCTAAGTTGTTGAGACTGGCTTTGAACTTGTGATCCTTCTATCTCAGCCTCTGAAGTTGCTAGATTACAGATGTGTGACACCATTACCAATTGCTTTTCCTTAATTTTAACTTTCAAATTCTGTAAAATTATTATATGTGAATTGCATTTTGTTTTTACAAATATAGTTTATATGCTTTCCAAGACAAAAATAAGTAAAATATGTCTTCTCTGTTTGGGTAAATGCATAATAAAGATTGCTATTTATCATTGGATATAATTAAATAGATATGATAATACTTTCCTAGAAAAGTAAAAACAAATCAAGGATAGTATATAAAATAGAAAATTCTTGTAATGGATCTGCTACTTCTAAAAGAAAATTTCTGGTCATATGAAGTTCCCTAGGAGGGTTATATAATATAAAAATTTCATATCATATGCCTAAGAGAATAGGGACTATATTCATTTTTCCTACTGTAAAGGTTTAAGAGATTTGATCACACAGAAACCTGAAAATATTTACTGAATGTGTTAGAGGTGGCATCCAGGTGAACTAAATTAATAAACCTTTGAACTTAGGATATTTTGAAATTCCTAAAGGATGAAATCAATTTCAAAACTAAAAAATCATTATATCTTTAAGATGTGCTGTCATGCTTTATGAGAGTACTTATTTGTGGGGGATGAATATTTACTACTTTTAAGTATGAAATAGATCTCACGTTTCCACTTCATACCATATTTCCTTTATAACATTTTTTTAAAAATGAGAAATCATTAAAGAACTAGTTAAAGCACCGGTGCAGTTGCCTGCTTTTCTTCCCTGCTCATACTTAATTTGTTTGTTTTTTCTCTGCACATAGACTGTATATATTTTCTATCAATGTGCCCTAAAATATATAGAACCATTTTGTGTGTTTGTGCAATCTGCACAATTGCTCTCATACCGGACACTTATTTTGTGACATTCTACTTTCATTCAGCATTTTTTTGTGATTAGATATCTTAATATTTATAGAGTGCATTTTTAACTGCTTTATAGAGTGCTACTGTATGAAAATATAAGATTTTGTTTATTATTTTATTGAAAGATATTTAAGGTTTTCTCCAAGTTCTTGCCATTATAAATGGTATGATAAAGGATGTGTACCTGCATCCTGTATACATGTATGAAATCTTCCCTAGTATAGAGGATTAAACTCACTTGGATAATCAATACATGCAACTCTTAAATATTGAATTTCCAAATAGTCATTCCAATTTCCATGTCCCCCTAGATTGCATAAGGAGTTCTATTTTCCTACAGACTCATTTACATCTAATACCAATGGACTTCCAAGTTTATTAGTCTGTAAGGTGTGAAATGAAATGGCAACTTTCTCGCTAAATTCTCCTTAACACTGATGAGTAGGAGAATATTTTCACAAGTGTATTATTTATATGTATTTATTATATTTATTGATCATTATATCTTCTGCTTTTGTGAGTTACTCCATATGTTCTGAGTGCATTCCTTTGTCCATTGAATTGTGGGAATTTGTTTAATACTTGATTAATGAATTTTAAAAACTACTGAGACGGGGGGGGCAAATTAGACAGAGTAGTTAGAATGTTCCAGTCAATCAAGGGAAACTCGGTTCTTTCTCTTTTAAGATCAATTTAACATCCCCAATGCTAGAAAGAAGGGTCTGGAAAGGTGGGTCCAGATGGCAGACACTCCCTTCTGCTAAGCAAGGAACCACATTCTTTCTATTGATGTATGAGGTGGAAACCCAAGGCTAGACCCAACCAGAATATCTGGCACACATGTCATAGGTTTAGGGGAAGAATTAAAGACAGAACATCCTTTAAAAAGGGCAAACATAACTGCCCCTTTGGCTCTGTCCCCTTCTCCTACTCTGGGGAAGTCTGCTCTTGTCCCTGTGCTTTGCTTTCTTTTATTTCCTTAAAATAATGTCTGTCTACTATGCTTGCCTTGGTATCCCTCAGTTTCGTTCTTCATCTCTGGGGACAGGAACCTGACTTCTACCAAACTGGCATCCATAGTATATAAACATCCTTTGCAAAGCATTCTTTTTATTCCAAAAATCTTAATTCAATGCTTTTAAATACATCAGTGTTTTCCTTTCTTATTTACACATTTAGTCCTTGGTTACAAAATCCTTCCTTTTGAAGGGTCAGAAATATCTGGTACTTTAAATTGTGAACTTAAAAAGTGTTATTTTTCACATTATCATCTTTAGTCCATCCAGACATTATTTTTAGAACAAGGTAGGAAATCTAATTTCTTTTTCCAGATGGTATCTACTTTTACCAGTACCATCTAGTGAAGGGTCAATCTTCCTCACTGATTTTCAATAATATCCCTGTTACACTACATTTAATGTTCATCCCCAAAGAAAGAAGATTAACCTTATGTTGGCGAGAATGATTCTGACCTACTACAGTGTGTGGTTTACATCATATTGATTCTTTGCCTTATTGAACTGTGCTTAGTGACTTAATACAGTATGTGGGAAATTATTAGCACTATTTTATTTTCACTTGAAATAATGTGTATTCTCTAAATATTGGGTACAAGATTTTGTAAATGTCTATAAGATCCAACATCCAGGGAGAACTTATGTAGTCTGTATTCTCTCATAACAAGATGAGGATTTAGAAGCATTGTTACATTACTTTTCATTTTTTCTTTGTCCTTTTTGTCGCCCCCCGCAGGGTTCAGGAGCGGGTGGAACAGCCTCGGCGAACCTTAGCCATTCCCCGGGGGCCAGCAGGACACTGGGAACAGGGCGCCAGCAGGACAGGGCTGGGGACCGGGGAAGAGGAGTCGCTCCCCGCAGCGTTCCTGTGCGAGGAGTGGGCAGAACGACCTAGCAAGCCTGGGGCCGTCCTCCGAGGGGCTGAGTTAGGGCAGGGATGGGGAAAGGAGTCGCTCCCCGCTGCACTCCAGAGCGAGGAACGGGCAGAACGACCCGACGCTGGGTTGTCCTCCGAGGGGCTGAGTTAGGAAGGGTTGGGGAGCTGGGAACAAGGGGGCGAACGCCGGCGGCTGGAACACAGGACCTGCATCTTCTGCCGCTGCTGATCTCTGACGTCTCTGCTGATCTCTCTAGTTCTTTGTGTCTTCTCTGCTTTCTCCCTTCAGGACATGGCTGCTTTCCTCCTGGCTGCCGCCTTCTCTGGTTCTATGCTTTCTTCCTTCGGCTACTTCTTCTTTGGCTGCTTCCTCTTCCTTTGGCTACTTCTTCTCTGGCTGCTTTTCCTTTGGCCGCTTGCTCTACCTGACTAGCTGCTACTCTATTTATCCATTAGAGCAACAAATAGGGTACAATGCAAACACCTTTCTCCAATTGTAACAAATGAGTGGCCGAATAGCTTAGTCATGCGGTCAGGCAATTTGCTAATTACAAGCCAGCTGGACCCCTTAGAGTTGTTTACCACCAATTCTTCTACAAGCCAGCTGAGCCTCATGTTCCCAACAC
>PVKS010030719.1:0-24220 GCA_004027875.1 Aplodontia rufa
ATCAAGCTTGCGGCTGGCACCCTTTGGCATCTTGGGCTTAACCTCCTTAGGCTTTACAAGGGCCTTGATAGCCTCAGCTCGTGCACTCATGGCCTTGGCATTGTTTGCCTGCATCTTTTTCAGGCCCTTCTTGTTGTGCTTCTTGGCAAAACGCATATTTCTCAGGAACTTCGGGTCTACCCCCTTAAGAGATTCATATCTTTGTGATCGAGGTTTCTTGATGCCATTTCTATGCCATTTTCGGGACTGGTTGTGCGTAGTGTGGTTCTTGGACTTGGCCATGTCTGCACCGTAAGCCGCAGCTCCCCGAGCTCTAAAGACCGGAAGAGGAAGAGCTTTTTTTTTTTTTTTTAAGAGAGAGAGAGTGAGTGAGAAAGAGAGTTAATTTTATTTTTTTCATCTGGTTTTTGTTTTTCCTCCTAGGTGGGTATGTGGTGCTGGGGATCAAACCTGAGTCCTTGTGCATGCCAGCCAAGCCTCTACCACTGAGCCACCTCTCCAGCCCATTATTGCATATTTTCTATGTGGTCATTGATCCATCCTTCTACAGGACACTGCTACAGTTTGGATGTTGGATATGTCCCACAGGCTCATATGTTAAAGCCGTGGTCCCAGAGTAGCACTACTGGGATGTGGTGGACTCTTTAGGAGGCAGGGCCTAATGGAAGGTTCATAGGTCACTGGGATATACCCTCACAAAGGATTGTGGGCTCCCAGCCCCTTCTTCTTCCTCTTTTGCGTCCTGGCTTTGTGAGCAGTTTGCCCGGCCACATATTCCACCACCGTTGCCTTCAGGTGTCTCCACTAGAGGTAACAGATCTAAAAGCAATGGATCCTCTGAATCATGGACTGGAACCTATAAAATCTTGAAACAAAATAAGCCTTTGCTCTTTTTTTTTTAAGAGAGAAAGGGACAGTGAGACAGAGAGAATCAATTTTATTTAATTTTTCATGTGACTTTCATTGCTCCAAAACTTTGTTGTATACATGGTGCCTGGGTTTGAACCGGCATCTTCCCACATGCCGGGTAGGCACCGTAACTGCTCCAGTACCACCTTTGCTCTTTTTAAGTTAATTATCTCAGGTATTTTGTTGTAGAGATGGAAATCTGATTGACACAGTCATTGATCCGCCCTTCTATGAGTTCTTTGAGCCATCGTTTCAAGGCCACTGACCCACCATTACAATCAAGGTCATCGATCCCTCTTCCTACAGGCAGCTGACTACATGGAAACACATGGCACTCAGGGTTCTTCCCCATCAGTGTCAGAAGCTGTGCTGCTGCAGGAAGTTCTCCTTCCTACACCAAGCACATAAAAAGATCATAAGATTATTGCCAGAGTAAGAAAAGGAAAGCCTCAGGAGTGAGTGGCACACAGGAGCTGCAGCCAGAAGGGTCAGTGGGAAGGTAAGCAGAATGGTTTACTAAGGCACTGAGCATAGGGAACTGATGAGGACTCAAGGCCCATTGAGAAGAGTCAGACTTGACTTTGTTTCTTCATATTTTGCCCTAGATAAATGACATGAACGCCCTAACAGAAAATCGAGGAAACTTTCAACTGCCCAGCATCACAGACACAGAAACAGAGCCCCAATTCTGAGTTCACACTGCCCTGTGTTGTGAGAACCACTTTCCTCCCCAACAGGTCAGTGAAACAAAGAAGCAGATCCTCAGGATGTGAACTGGGTAGACTCAAACTACAGGGTAAAGTTGTTTCTCTGACCCAGGATACATGGAAATTTAATGGAAAATAACAATTTTTAAAAATCACATACCATAGAAGAAAGAAAACCACATACAAAAAGCAGTTAGAGGGGCTGGAGCGGTGGCTTGGTGGTTACGGCGCTTGCCAGGCATGCGCAAGTACATGGGTTCAAAACCCAGCACCCACGTACACAACAAAATCCATGTGAAAAACTCAATAAAAATTGATTTTCTCTGTCTCTCTCTCTCACTGTCCTTCCCTCTTTAAAAAAAAAAAAAAGCAGATTTTAAAAAGAATTCGAAACCCTATAAATGAAAGACGCAGTTGTTGAAAATAAATCCTGGGGCTGGAGCAGTGGCTCAGCAGTAGAGTGCCTGCCTGGCATGCACAAGGACCCGGGTTCAAACTCCAGCACCACATACACAACTAGGTGTCGGAGAAACAAAGACCAGATGGAAAAAATGAATAAAAGTGATTCTCCCCCTGCACTTAAAAAAAAGAAAGAAAATAAATCCTCACAGAACAGATTTAATAATTGGGAAGAAGAGTGAATTGAGATCCAAATCTAGGATGATCTCCCCAGGATGTGGCAAGCAAAAGAACACATTTAGGGGAGTAGTATTCCACAGCTCCTGACTCAGTGCATGCGAGAGTGCCCCACTAAAAACATTTCAGGGCTGAAGATATAGCCCAGTGATAGAATGTGTACTAAGCATGCATGAGGTCATGAGTTCAATCCCCAGTACCAGGAAAAATAAAAATTATAATAATTAAAGATCTAACTAGATTTTATTAGTGATACATGAGTTGGGCATCATCTTATTCTACAAAATAGGAAAAAAAACCAATCTGCTGGGTATCATAGATAAGGTAGCTAAAAAAGGACCAAGGAAATGGAATTTTTAAAAAGTGGATTGGGGCTGGAGCGGTGGTTGAGTGATTGCAGCACTTGCCTGGCATGAGTGAGGACCCGGGTTCGAACCCCAGCACCAAGTACACAACAAAGTCTCAGAGCAATGAAAGCCAAATGAAAAACTAAATAGAGTCTCTCTTTCTCCCTCCCCCTCTCTCTCTCTCTTTCTCTCTCTCTCTCTCTTTAAATAAATAAAAAAGAAGTGGATTGTTTAACCTCGAGTTTCTTTCCTTATAAGGGTTAAAGAGGATAAGACTTCCCTATTACAGTGGCTCAGACAAGGGTCCCTTTTTGATAGGTTGCTACAGATCTCATGATTTTAGGGAAAAAAATGGTCTGTTTTGGAATTTTCCTGCTTCCTTAAAATTTCGATTTGATTGTGTAGCAATTGGCACAAATGACTCCATTTTGATCTGGTCTGTTGGGCTCTAGTTCAGGAGCTCAGTCCAAAAACAATGACCTTCTGTAACTTTATGCAACATAATAAACTCTTGGAGAGCCCTTGCCCAGCTCTAGGGACCATGCTTTGAAAAGCAAGGTTCTAGAACATCTGCAAACGGGCAAACACAAGAGAAAAGCAGAAAGTAAGGAACAGTGGTCCAGAGCCCTGCTTTTGCATTCACAGACATAGCAGTGGGATGAGTTCAAGCCAGAGTCGCCTCCTCAGAGTCCAGCAATGACCAGAGTAGTGTCTGTCCCCAGAGCGGACAGACGTCTGCTGAGCCAGGGGTTCTGGGTGGAGAGCTGGGATTCTGCACTGTTTTGTTTGTTGGTTTGTTGTTGTGTAGAGAGAGAGGTACAGTGAGAGAGAGGAGAGAATCAAATTTATTTAGTTTTTTGTGTGGCTTTCATTGCTCCAACACTCCATTGTGTACGGGGTGCTGGGGTTCAAACCTGCGCTATCTCGCACATGCCATGCCAGCACCATAACCATTGAGCCACCCCTCCAGCCCTGGGATTCTGCACCTTTGGTAAGAATGTCAGGTGGCACTAACTAGACTGAGAACCCCTGAAAACACACACAGCAGCACTTGCCTTTGTTCTCTTATTGGAATAGTTGCCAGATGATTCCTTCTCAGGATGAATGGATCTGCTGTACAAATTCAGTTTCCAAGAGGCTTTAACGTGATAAAGTGTAGACACACGAGATACTAAAATATGCTGTCAAGATAGGGGTAACTGCCTTAATTCCTTGATCCAGATTGCAAATTTTGGATATAATAGAGGTCCACTTCCACTCCCACTTATTTTGAAAAAAATGCAGTGAACAAGTTTTTTTCAAAAAAAATTAAATATGAGGTGCTTCCTGCTATAGTTTGAGATCTTAAATGTCCCCCAAAGACCCTTGTTTTAAACATTTGGTCCCCAGATTGATGCTGCAGGGAGTAGGTAGAATCTTTAACTGGTAGGGCCTAGTGAGAGGGCCTCTGGTCACTGGGGGTGCACCCTAAAGGGGATTGTGGGACCTCTTCCTCTCTCACTTCCTGGCCATGATGTGCTGCCACAGACCAAAAGCAACAGGGCCAAATGTTCATGGAATTGAAACCTTCCAAACTGTGAGCCCAAATAAACCTTTTTTCTTTATAAGCTGTTTATCTCAGGTATTTGTCACAGTGATGAAAAGATGACTAAAATACTTCCTCAAAAATTTTTGAAGCAAGGGCTGGAATGGTGGCTCAACAGCCACGGCGCCTGCCTGGCATGTGTGAGTACTTGGGTTCGAATCCCAGCACCACGTACACAACGGAGTGTTGGAGCAATGAAAGCCACATGAAGAACTAAATAAAATTGATTCTCTCTCTCCCCCCCCCCATCCCTTTATCTTAAAAAAAATTTTTTTTGAAGCAGGCTGGAGCAGTGGCTCGATGGTTATGGTGCTTGTCAGGAATGCATGAGAATTTTAGGTTCAAACCCCAGCACCACGTACACAGCAAAGTGTCAGAGCAACAAAAGCCACATGAAAAACTAAATAGAACTGATATTCTCTCTCTCTCTCTCACTGTCCCTCTCTTAAAAAATCTTTGAATCCCCATTACCCATGAGCAGGGCTTGTCCAGCTCTGTCTAGAGTGGTCTTTGGGGAAAGGTCACATGGAATAAGCTCTGTTGGGGCTCCATTCCACCAGAGCCTAGGGGACCGTGAAGCATCAAGGTCCCACACTTCTTTTTCCTTTCTTTCTTTCTTTGTACTAATGATTGGACTAGGGGCGCTTAACCACTGAGCCACATCCCCAGCATTTTTTATATTTTATTTTGAGACAGCATCTCACTAAGTTGCTTAGGTCCTAAGTTACTAAGTTGGCTTTGAAATTGCAATCCTCCTACCCCAGCCTCCTGAGTCACTGGAATTATAGACGTGCACCACTGTGCCCAGCCTTCACATTTCTTTCCATTACCCTGAACTGTGGGTTTTCCTATTGTGGATCTTTTCTGATACTTGTTACCACTGTCACATGTCTCATTGATATGACTTTCAACTGTGGGAGAACAATTTGAGGTGAACTTTCTAGCAATTCAAGTTCTAGAAATTTGGGGTGGGGATTTAGCTCAGTGGCAGAGCACTTGCCTAGTATGAGCAAGGCCCCAAGTTCAGTCCTTAGCCCTGAAAAAAAAAAAAAAAAGAACAAGTTCTAGCAATTTGCTAATGCTCCACAGAGAGGAGAGAGCAGCAACCTTCTGTTTTTTTTTTTTTTTCCCAGTACTGGGAATTGAACCCAGGAGCACTCTACCACTGAGCTGCATCCCTAGTCCTTTTTTAAGACAGAATCTGGCTAAATTTCCCAGGCTGGCCTCAAACTTTCAATCTTCCTGCCTCAGCCTCCCAAGGTGATGGAATTGCAGATATGAACCACCGTGCCCAGCTACTAGAATTCCTTCCTTTTTAAAGTCTGTGAACTTGGGCTAGGGTGTAGGTTAGTGCTTACTGGTCATGTGCTAGGTCTTGGATTCAATCACAACACCACAAAAAAAAAAAAAAAATCTAAACTTGAACATGAGGAGAAGGACTTGAAATTCACAGGCACATAGACAGGAGTGAGTCATGTGACAAGTGCCGTGTAACCACTGAGGTTCATGGTATTCAGGTGAAATAATTAGGAAGAAGTGGAAGCTGGCTCTTACACAACTGGGACAGATTCTTAGTGTACTTTTTCACCCTTTCATGTTAATGATCAACACCAATGACACCTCAGGCAGGCCAGTTCTGAGATAACACCCCGTCTGTCCATATTAAAGGGTCCTGGCTGGGCATGGTAGTTCATCCTAGTTCCAGCTACTTGGGAGGGTGAGGCAGGAAGATCACAAATTCAGCCTTGGTGCCTTAGTGTGAGACAAGACAAAGAAGAGTTTGGGGCTGGGGATACAGCTCAGTGGAAGAAAAGTCCCTGGGTTCCATCCCCAGTGCCACCAAAAAAAAAGAGAGAGAGAGAGAGAGAGAAGAAAGAGGAGAGAGAGAAAAGAGGGGGAAGGAGGAAGGAAGGAAGGAAGGAAGGAAGGAAGGAAGGAAGGAAGGAAGGAAGGAAGGATGGGTGAGTCCTGGATCATTGCTCCCGGCTGGTCCCCTCAATCCTCCTTCATATTCCTGTGCCAGGACAGAGGTCCCCAGTGACCCTACCTCAAGTGGGAACACCCTGAGCCCTAAGTGGAAATAGCCCACATAGAAGGTGTTATGGTTTAGATATGAGGTGTCCCCCAAAAGCTCATGAGTGAGACGATGTGAGAAAAAGTCTGGGGAAGTGACTGGGTTGCGAGAGCCTTAACCTAGTCGATGGGCTGGGTGGTGCATACATATAGTCTCACTTACTGGGCGGTGCGGGTGCTAAGAAAGATTTGTCTGAGGCCTGGAGTTTAGGGCCAGCCTTTGTAGTAAATCTTGCAGGGGGTAGAGCACTTGCTTAGCATGCCTAAGGCTCGAAGTTCCGTCCCCAGCACAGCAAGGAGGATCTCATCTGTGCAGGAAAAAACTCTGCTGAATCAAATTTGTTAATACCCTTTATTATTTATGTAGGTATCTTTATACCTACAATGAAGACCTTAACTTTCTCATGCTCATATGTGAACATAGAGTGACTCTCATCAGCATGTATATCAGCAAGTCACTAAATTAAAAAAAAAAGCTATCAGTAAATAACAGATCAGTAGAGGGAAGAAGACGGGAGGAGAAGGGAAACATTAGGGGCTAAATTAGAATAAGTTATACTGCATGGCTTTATAAAAATGTCAACACTTGTCCTATTGTCAAGTATATCTAAAAAGAACGGCAGTTGGAGGAAGAGGGGGAAGGGGAAAAACTGAGAACTGAGTTAAAACAAGGTACACTGCAAGCTTTTATAATTATGCCATGTACATTCTATTGTCATGCATATTTTAAAAATGGGGTAGGAGGAAGGGAGGAGGAAGGGAAAAAATAGGAGACTCAATTAGAACGATTTAAACTCCATGTTCTTATAATTGTCATTGTATAATTTTGTGTCATGTACACCTAAAAAAGAACCAACTGAATTTTTTTAAAAAAGAAAATTTACCAGAAAAAAAATACCTTAACAGAGGAAAACATTTCCCTGTATAAGGAAAGGGAAAAAACAGATTGTTAAATATCCAAATCCACTTTAAATACAGTTGCAGTTACTGAAAACAGGCCACAGTAGAGGAGGTAGACACTGTCATCATATTCCTTTTACAGTCGAGGAAGAGGCCAAACATAGATCACTGTCCTGCCACGCAGAGTGATGCAGCCACAGAATCCCACTGTCTCAGAAGGCAGGAGGATCACAAGTCACCTGGGATGTGAAAGGACCCAGGTTCAAACCCCAGCACCACATACATAACTAAGTGTCGGAAAAGCAAAAACCAGATGCAGAGAGAGAGAGAGAGAGAGAAAGAGGAAAGGAATATCATGGTGTAATGTATTTGTATATCTAGCCAGGATGGTGACACACGCCTTTAATCCCAGTGACTCAGGAGGCTGAAGCAGGAGGATTACAAGTTCAAAGCCAGCCTCAGCAACTTGGTGAAGCCCTGAGCAATTTAGCGAGACCCTGTCTCAAATAGAATTATAAAAAAGGGCTAGGGACATGGCTCGGTGGTTCAATCCCTGGTACCAAAAATATATAAAACAATAAAATAAATAAAATAGGCTGGGGATATAACTCAGTGGTAAAGCACCTCTGGGTTTAATCCTTAGTAACAAAAAAAAAGTTATGATATCTATTTCAGTCAAATGAATTATAAGTAGGTATATGTGTACCAGATAGCAATGTCAAATGTAGTTATTTTATTATTATTTTATTTTATTTGTAGTACTGGGAATTTAAACACTGCCTCCCCAGCCCTTTTCATTTTTTTATTTTTATTTTTTAAAGAGAGAGAGAGAGACAGTGAGAGAGAGACAGAGAGAATCAATTTTATTTAGTTTTTCACAGATTTTTGTTGCTTGGACACTTCATTGTGTACGGGGTGCTGGGGTTCGAACCTGCGTACTTGCACATGCAAGGCAAGGGCCGTAACCACTGAGCCACTGCTCCAGCCCCTCAATTTTTTATTTTGAGACAGGATTTCACTAAGTTGCCCAGGATGGCCTTGAACTTGAGATCCTCAAGCCTCAGCTTCCAGCATCACTGGAGTTTACAAACATGCACTACTGTATCCAGCCAATGTAAAATATGTTTCTCTCTGGGGATTACAGTTAAAAACTATTGTCTAGGGTTGGAGCAGTGGCTCAGCGGTAATGGCGGTAATGGCGCTTGCCGGGCACACGCAAGTACTGGAGTTCAAACCCCAGCACCAGGTACACGATGAAGTGTCCGAGGAAAGAAAGTCACATGAAAAACTAAATAAAAAATTGCTTCTCTCTCTCTCTCTCTCTCTCTCGCACTGTCCCCTCTTTCTTAAAAAACAAACAAACAGGGGCTGGAGTGGTGGCTCAGCGGATTCGGCGCTTGCCTGGCAAGCACGAGGACCCGGGTTCAAACCCCAGCACCCATGTACACAACTGAGTGTTGGAGCAACTAAGGGCATGTGAAAAACTCAATAAAGTTGTTTCTTTAAAAAAAAAAAAAAAAAAACCAAACAAGGGGGCTGGAGCGGTGGCTCCGTGGTTACGGCGCTTGCCCAGCATGCGCAAGTACACGGGTTCATACAGAATGGGAGAAAACTTTTGCCTGCTACACCTCGGACAGAGGGCTAATATCCAGAATATACAGGGAACTAAAGAAACTAAACTCCAAACTCGCAAATAATCCAATCGATAAAAGTGCTAAAGATCTCAAAAGGAACTTCTCTCCAGTGCAAATCCAGAAAGCCCACAAATATATGAGAAAATGCTCTACATCATTAGCTATAAGGGAAATGCAAATCAAAACTTCAATGAGATACCACCTCACTCCTGTTAGAGTGGCAAAAATGAAAAATTCTAACAACAACAGATGCTGGAGGGGCTGTGGGAAAAGAGGAACACTTCTACACTGCTGGTGGGACTGCAAACTGGTTCAGCCACTATGGAAAGCAGTGTGGAGACTCCTCAAAAAATTAAGGATGGAACCACCTTATGACCCAGCTATCCCTCTACTGGGAATTTTCCCAAAAGAGTTAGAATCAGCATATTATAGTGATGTGGCTTCCTCGATGTTTATAGCAGCTCAATTTACTATAGCTAGACTATGGAACCAACCCAGATGCCCCTCACTTGACAAGTGGATACAAAAACTTTGGTACATATATACTATGGAATACTACTTGGCCATTAGAGAAGACGATATTATGGCTTTTGAAATCAAATGGATGGAGATGGACAGAATTATGCTTAGTGAAGCCTCCCAATCTCAGAGACTCAAGGGCCGAATGGTTTCTCTCATCTGTTGATGCTAGAATTTATGGGGAAGCAGTAGGATAGACGGCTAACCTAACAAAACTGCAAATTGAATGACTTTCAGAGTAATAGGGGGATGGTTCTCTAGGATGCTTGGAGGTGTAGGGAGGGGAGGGAGAGGGGAGGGTATGTGAAGAACTCATACGAGTCTGGAGATTGGGAAGATGGGGGAACCATCCCAGAAGCCGTTGTCATTCCTCCACAAGATACCCATTTAACACATGAGTTCTTCTGGGGGAAACTGCAACAGGTGAAACCCAAGGTGGTCATCCATCTTCTGGCATTACCCCTGGATAACAAAGTTTATATACATTGATTGCTATTGTTTTAATATTGTTTTCCCCTCAACTGTATCTCTATATACTTGTAATAAAAAAAATTTTTTTGTTCAAGACCAAAATAAAACAAGTACACGGGTTCAAACCCCAACACCCACATACACAACTAAGTCTCAGAGCATCGAAAGCCATGTGAAAAACTCAATAAAAATTGATTCTCTCTCTCTCTCTCTCTCTCACTGTCCTTCTCTCTTAAAAAACAAAACAGCAACAACAGCAACAAAAACACTATTGCCTAGGGCTGGAGCAGTGGCTCAGTGGTTATGGCGCTTGCCTGGCATGCTCGAGGACATGGGTTTGAACCCCAGCACCACATACGTAACAAAGTGTCAGAGCAATGACGGCCAAATAAAAAACTAAATAAAATTGATTCTTTCTTTTTTTCTCTCTCTCACTACCCCTTTCTTTCTTTTCTTTTTCCTTTTTTTTAAGAAAAAGAGAGAGAATCAACTTTATTTAGTTTTTCATGTGGCCTTTGTTGCTCCAACACCTCATTGTGGATGTGGTGCTGGGGTTTGAACTCATGTCCTTGCACATGCTAGGCAAGCGCTGTACCTGCTGAGCCACCGCTCCAGCCCCATCACTGTCCCTCTTTTAAAAACAAAGCTAAACAAAAAAACTATCATCTAGTTCTTTGTTTACGGGTTTACTGAGAATCACTTCTATTTCTTTCCAGATCTGATTTTTATAGTTATACCTATTTTATTTATTTTTCTTTCTAGTTATACCTATCTTAAATATGTAATTCAGTTAACAATGGTGTAATCATATTATGAAATAAGTGTGAAAGCAGGTTTGGAAAAAGTAGATTAACATAGGTTGCTTTTTTTGAACCCAGGGGCAGTTAATCCTAAGCCACATCCCCAGCCCTTTTTGTTTTTTATTTTGAGACAGCGTCTCACTAAGTTGCTTAGGGCCTCAATAAATTGGTGAGGTTGGCTTTGAGGTTAATAATCCTCCTGCCTCAGCCTCCCAAGTCACTGGGATTATAGGCATGTGCTACTATGCCTGGCTGCTTGTTTATTTTGAGATAATCTTCCTAAATTGTACAGGCTGGCCTCCAGTTTGTGATCTTCTTGCCTCAGTCTCTCAAATAGTTGGGATTACAGGCATGTGCCACTGTGCCTGGCTGTATCTGGTTTTTTTTTTTTCTTTTTAAAAAGAGAGGGACAGTGAAAGAGAATCAATTTTACTTTATTTTTCATGTGGCTTTCATTTCTCCGCCACTTCATTGTATATGTGGTGCTGGGATTTGAACCCATGTCCTCATGCATGCCAAGCAAGTGCCATAACTGCTCCAGCCCCTGTATCTGTTTTTTAAACCATTACCGTTTTAATTTGTCACAGTCCAGGATGCCCTTGATATCCCTTTATAAAAAAATGATTGACAATTTAACCTCTCATTAAAAGACTGATGGACATAAATACAAAATGACAAATATGACTTATTTAAAATGCATATTAAGAGCTGGAGGGGTGGCTCAGCAGTTACAGTGCTTGCCTGGCATGTGTGAGGACACAGGTTCGAACCCCAACACTATGTACACAATGAAGTGTTGGAGCAACGAAAGCCACAAGAAAAACTAAATAAAATAAAGTTGATTCTTTGTCTCTCTATCACTGTCCTTCTCTCTTTAAAAAAATAAATAAGTAAACAAAATACACATTAAGCCAGGCATAGTGGCACATGCCTGTAATCCCAGTGGCTCAGCAGGCTGAGGCAGGAGGATTGCAAGTTCAAAGCCAGCCTCAGCAACTTAGTGAGGCCCTAAACAACTTAGTGAGATCCTGCATCAAAATAAAAACATTTTTAAAAGGGTTGGGGATGTGACTCAGGGTTAAGCACCTTGGATTCAATCCCTAGTACTAAAGGGGGAAAAATGAATAACTTTTAACATATTCATGACCATGTTAATGAATGAACAACTCTAAATTTTGAGCCGTATCTTTGTTTATATTAAGCATTCTGAAGTGAGCTAAATACTATTAATTCATTTTAGGATGTATATTTTTAAACTTTTTCGTATTAATACAGGTAAAAATTAATCCTCACCGTCCACTGTCCTTGAGACCATATCTGGAGTCATTCACTGCGAAACGTTTCTTCTGTGTCCTCCTTGGGATAGTCTAGGCATGTATAAGCATAAAGAAACACTTGATTTTACTTTTCAGAGTCCATTCTGGAGATGTACTATTTTTTTTTTTTAATAACTACATCCTCCTCTTGGTGTCTGTAGTTTTCAGAAGGATGGCAATGCCCCCGGGAGGCACTCTAGAAATTTGTGGGCCCCTGATTGGGGGTGATGCTAATATCTTGTAATGCACTATTTTGGGGGTGTAGGTACTGGGGATTGAACCCAGAGGCACTTAACCACTTTTTATCCTCAGCTCATTTTATTTTTTACTTTAAGAGAGGATCTCACTAAGTTGCTTAAGGCCTCCCTAAATCACTGAGGCTGACTTTGAACTCATGATCCTCCAGTCTCAGCCTCTGGAGCTGTGGAATTACAAGCATGCACCATGGCTCCCAGATAGGTAATGCCCTTTTTTTATATACTTTTATTTTATTTATTTATTTTTATTTGGTGTTAAGGTTCACCTCACATGTGCTAGGCAAGCACTCTGCCACTGAGCTATAACCTAAGGCCCAAGGTAATGCCCTTTTTTTTTTTAAGAGAGGGAGGGACAGTGAGAGAGAGAGAATCAATTTTCTTTAGTTTTATTTAGTTTTTCATGTGGCTTTTATTGTTCCAACGCTTTGTTGTGTACATGGTGCTGGAGTTCAAACCCTCGTACTCACGCATGCCAGGCAAGTGCTATAATCACAGAGCCACCGCTCCAGCCCTGGTAATGTCCTTTTAATAGCATGCCTGCATGACTTCTGAATGTCCAAGCAGATATTCATGTGCATGGTAAACTCATCTGTCATTATGTAAGTCTAGAACTGCATTTTCCACATTAACACAAAGGGATTTGGTTTTAGTTTGGGTTATTGAAAGTTTTAATATCCCCAGCATTTTCCAGACCTGCAACTGCTGAGTAATCATAGAGAAACATGAATTTTGTTGCTTGGACCTTGGTAGAAACTGTTCATTATATCTGAATGTCACAGTGTCACTCACAAGACACTGAACACACTCCAGTGGCACCCCTGTGCTTGTTGGTAGCTAGATCAAAGTGCCTTCTTGAGTGGTCATAAGACCCTGAGCATTAATACTCAATGAAACTCATATTATTTCATTATCAGGGATTTCTCTTTACTTTCTTCATTATTTATTGTTCAGTTAGACATTACTGATCTTGAAAAATGATATATGTAGAACTGGTCTTGTAGATCTGTGGTAGAGCACTTGCCTAGCACGCGAAAGGGTCTGGGTTTGATTCCCAGCCCTGAAAAAAAAAGATTTCAGGACATTAAAATAACATTATTACAAAGGGGAGTATTGGATCTGAAAAGTTACTGTAAGTTAGTAGCACACTGTAACTTATTTAACCACCCTTTGTGGTAAATATTTACATTATGTCTACTTTTTCAGTGCTATCTATTTACTTTACTTCCCTAAAACTGCATTCATACAGAAGCATTGGTTTGGACAAAACACGACAAATAAAACGTAGACTAGAAATAGTTAATGTTTCAAGGAGTTCAAGGTTATTAGGATAAGCTATCTCACACTGCTTCCTGGCTAGCTTCCGCTATGCCCTCTGCCATGATGCTTGGTCTCACCTTGGGCCCAGCAGCAATGGAGTAGGCTGATCATGGACTGAACCTCTGAAACTGCTGGTCTTCAACTCACAATTATCCTGCCTCAGCTTCATGAGTAGCTAGGACTGCAGATTATGGGTTTGATAGCATTGTTTTCCAAAGTCCCCAAAAAAACTTCACTTAACTATTGGGTGTTGGTGCTTTTGAGTGAGCAAAAGATCCAGCAGACATGTGAGATGCTACGGTGCTGTTAAGAGTAGTTCATCAGCGGCTGGAGTGATGGCTTAGCAGTAAAGGGGCCTTGCGTGGCATGTCCGAGGACGCGGGTTCGAACACCAGCACCACGTACACAGCCAAGTGTCAGAGCAATGGAAGCTACATGAAAAACTAAATAAAATTGATTCTCTTTTACTCTCTCTCTCACACTGTCCCTCTTTCTTTAAAAAAAAAAAAAGTTCATCAGTGACATTTCTGTGGGCAAATCCTTGGAAGATGACAGGTGTAGAATACCTGAATGATAATCCTGGTCCAGTGGGTATTCTTTTTTTTTTTTTTAAGAGAGAGGGATGGTGAGAGAGAGAGAGAGAGAGAGAGAGAATCAATTTTCTTTTAGTTTTTCACTTGGCCTTCATTGCTCCAATGCTTCATTGTGTATGTGGTGCTGGGGTTTGAACTTGCGTACTTGCGCATACCAGGCAAGCGCCATAACCACTGAGCCACTGCTCCAGCCCCAATTGAGTGGATATTCTTGATGCCAAAGTCCATATGAAAGATGACTCCAACAAGCAGCAGGAATTAGTTGATCAAGAGCAGGAGCACTTGGTCATCTGGATGAGTGCAATAGCATGGAAGTGCCTGCTACAGTCAGGAGCCCAGTGCTGAAGGCAGGCACAATCTCTGCACAGTGGATGGCAAAACACATCTCCAAGGAAGGAACCATCGGATGGCTGACGCTCTTTTTTTTTTTTTTTTAATTGGGGCATAAACCCAGGGTCATTTAACCATGAGCCACCTCCCCAGCACTTTTTATTTTTTATTTTGAGACAGGGTCTTGCTAAGTTGCTCAGGGTTTCGCTAAATTGCTGAGGCTGGCTTTGAACTTGTAATCCTCCTGCCTCGGTGGGATTACAGTGCGCATCACCACAGCGGGTGATGGGTGAAACATTTTAAAGTTGTCTGAGAACTTCTATTGTGGTTCCTTGTAGCTCAATTCCATTTACATGTCTCAGAGGTTGACAGCAAGCAACTTTGGAAACTATGACTCCTGTGGACAAATAGACTTCTCCTGAGATAGATATTGGAAAGCACTGGAAATCGAACACCTCATGAGAGCAGTAGCAAGGAAACAATGCTGGTATCAGAAAAACTCTAAAGGGATCAGCGGCAGAAGGTGCCCGCTTCTTCAGGCAGCCCAGCAGCAGAGGAGCGCTCCCAGCATGACTTCAGCAAGCTGCCATCAGTCCTAGAGTCTCTGCTGGGGAGCTCATGCCCCTCCTGTCCTTCATCCTCCCTCTGTGTTCGCTCCTTCTCATTCTTCCGTTATTCTTACTTTGAGAGACAGAAAGAGAATTATTTTTTCATCTGGCTTTTGTTTCTCCGACACTTAGTTGAGTAAGTGGTGCTGGGGTTTGAACCCGGGTCCTCGAGCATGCCAGGCAAGTGCTTTAATCCCTGAGCCACAGCTCCAGCCTGTTACCTTGATTCTTATTTTCTGTTAAGTCTGCTCCTGAACCCTGAGGGTTAAGGTAGCTACATCGTGAAGACTGTGACTAACCACATTCAAAGATTTATCAGTGGAACTTCATAGATCACTGGTGAATAAATGAATGTCCAAAGTTTAAAAAAATGATAAACTATTTCTTTTTTTTTTTTTAAAGCATCCCTGCCTTTAAAGTAAATGTGCTTTTCTTATTTCCTCTCCCAACCCCCACCCCATTCTGAGGATCAAACCTGGAGCCTGGGCATTTCAGGCAAGTGCTCTACCACTGAGCTTCATTGACCTTGTATTTATTTTTCACCAGCAGTATTACAACCTGACCCAAGCTCTGTTCCTCACTGTGCATAACAGTAGGACATAAGGCTATCACTCCTCAGCTCAGAGTTCTGTAGATAGATATATGGATTTATTTTATTCATTTATTTATTATTACTGGGGATGTAACCCTGGGGGGCACTCAACCACTGAGCCACATCCCAACTCATTTTTTATTTTTTATTTTGAGACAAGGTGTCATTAAGTTGCCTTGAATTTGTGATCATTTTGCCTCAGTCTCCTCAGTCGCTGGAATTATAGGTGTGTACCAATGGTATTTGGATTTTTTTTTTTTAGAGAGAGAGGGATAGTGAGAGAGACAGAGAAAGAGAGAAACAACTTTATTTGGTTTTTCATATGGCCTATAGTTGCTCCAACACTAAGTTGTGTACGTGGTGCTGAGGTTTGAACCCGAGTCCTTGTGCTTGACAGACAAGCGCCTAAACTGCTGAGCCACTGCTCCAGCCCCAGGTATTTGGATTTTTATTTGAATTTTATTTTTTTGAGAGAGAGAGAGAAAGGGAAAGAGAGAATCAATTTTATTTAGCTTACCTTTGTTTCTTGGACACTTAGCTGTGTGTGTGGTGCTGGGGTTTTTTGTTTGTTTGTTTTTATTTTTATTTTTTTAAGAGAGCAGGACAGGGAGAGAGGGAAAGGGTAAATCAATTTTTATTTAGTTTTTCATGTGGCCTTCATTGATCGGAAACTTCATTGTGTATGTGATGCTGGGGTTCAAACCCACGTACTCGCGCATGCCAGGCAAGCGCTGTGACTGCTAAGCCACTGCTCCAGCCCCCCCAGCCTCTATTTGGATCTTAACAAATAATCTAACTATGTGCAAAAATCATTTATGAAAGACTCTCGAAAATTGTACAATGGAGAGTCAATGTATTTAAGGAATCATTATTTTTCAGACAATAGTGGTATTGTGTTTTTGTTAAAAATAAGAATTCCTGCTGGGCTCAGTGCTCACCCCTATAATCCCAGTGGCTCAGGAGGCTGAGGCAGGAGGATGGCAAGTTCAAAGCAGCCTCAGCAACTCACTGAGGCCCTAAGCAACTTAATGAGACCCTGTCTCTAAATAAATAAATAAATAAATAAATAAATGGGCTGGATGTGTCTTAGTGGATAAATGCCTTTGGGTTCAATCCCCAGTAGAATAATCAGAAGAGAAGGAAGGGGCACCACGTACACAATGAAGTGTTGGAGCAATGAAGGCCATATGAAAAACTAAATAAAATAAAATTGATTCTCTCTTTCCCTCTCTCTCACTGTCCCTCTCTCTTAAAAAAAAAAAGAAGAAGAAGAAGGTGGAGGAGGAGGAGGAGGAAGAGGAGGAGAAAGAGGAGAAGATCTCTTATTTATTTGTTTTTGTTTTTGCTTTTTTTTGGTGTGTGTGTAGTACTGGGAATTGAAACTCATGCATGCTAAGCAAATGGTCTACCACTGAACCACACCCCAGCCCAAAATCATATCTTTAGAAATGAGCCATCTAGTAAAATATTTATGGATATGTTTGGAATTTGCTTCAAAATAATCCAACTGGACAACAGGGACTGATTGGGGAAAGAGAATCAATGAAACAGGATTGCATGTGAAATTGCATAAATATAAAAAATAAGATAAATATTAAAAATAAGATTAAATATAAAAAAGAGAAGTTTCTTGACTTCAAATATCTCTATTTTTAAAAGGTGAATACAAACTAAGAAATTATAAACAAAAAACTATAAGGTTTTGGGCTGGAGTGGTGGCTTAGTGGTTACAGCACTTGCCTGGCATATGCAAGGACCCTGAGTTTGAACCCTAGCACCACATACCCAGCTGAATGTCTAGGAAGCAAAGCCCAGATGAAAGAATAAATAAAATTGATTCTCTCTTAAAAAAAACTATAAGACTTTAAGGAAGAATGTATACATATGGAATGCGCTGGTAAGTTGAACTCATGTACCTGCTTTTTGTCTCTTCTGAAACCCAATTAAAAATGAAATGATGAAACAAGGAAGGATTCAAAGACTTAACAGGATCATTTAATAATAACAAGGACCAGGCTGGAGCAGTGGCTAGGCAATGACGGCGCTTGGCCAGCATGCACGAGCATGAGGGTTCAAACTCCAGCAACACGTGCACAACTAAGTGTTGGAGCAATAAAAACCACATGAAAAACTAAATAAAATTGATTCTCCCTCTCACTGTCCCTTGCTCTTTAAAACAAAGAAAGAAAGAAAGAAGAAAGAAAAAGAAAGAGAAAGAAAGAAAGAGAAAGAAAGAAAGAAAGAAAGAAAGAAAGAAAGAAAGAAAGAAAGAAAGAAAAAGAAAGAAAGAAGAAAGAGCAAGGCCCTTAGAGGAGCTTGTACTGGCCAAAATTGGGATGATTTGAACAGCCCAAAAGAATGAGTATATTTATTTAATACATTGCTTTGGTGGGGATGTGGTTTGAGGTTTCCACACGAGTTCATGTGTTAAAATTTAATCTCCATTGTGAAGTATTAACAGGATGGAATCTGACTATGGTGTTTAGAGATAGGAACTTTGGAAGTGATTGGAAGTGAATAAATTCATTAGAATGGAGCTCCTATAATTGAATCCTGGTGACTTTATAAAAAGTGAGACCAAAAGAGAGACATACATCCGTGTACTTTCTGTATATTGCCATGTGATGCCCTGCATTCGTCTCAGGACTCTGCCACAAGAAGGCTGTCATCAGATATGACCCCTTGATCTTGAACAACTATGAACTAAAGTAAACCTCTTATCTTTGTTAAGAGTACCCGGCCTCACGTATTTCATCATACTTATGAAAAATGGACTAATACTCACACTAAGAATCCAAGAGTTCATGGTGATAGAAGAAGTGAAAGATTTTTGCAAATACCAAGAGGAATAATTGAGGGGCTGGAGTGGTGGCTTGGTGGTTAGCGGCGCTTGCCCGGCATGCGCAAGTACACGGGTTCAAACCCCAGCAACCCACATACACAACTAAGTGTCAGAGCAACAAAGCCATGTGAAAACTCAATAAAAATTCCCTCTCTCTCTCGCTCACTGTCCTTCTCTCTTTAAAAAAAAAAAGGAATAATTGATTCAGGCAAAGATCATTTATTGATGCCAAAATAAAGCAATCAGGTGAAAGGGTTTGGGAGAGGGTCTCCACACAGCGTCAGCCCTCACGTTGCCTGCTCCTCAGAAAGGGTAAAAAATGCCTTTCTAGTTGGGCAGTTTATCAGGCACCACCTGAACCTCAAGTTCAAATTTAGTTTCACTGCTGAGTCAATCTGAGATTTTGGGCCACCCAATGGCAAGAAAGATTAATTACACACAGCATCACCTGTGAAATCTTCCTGCTAAAAATGTTGCACTTGAGTCCAAGTTTTTAGACCTCATTTTTATTTTACAGAATATATAAGAGCTAAACCAGGCACGTTGGCCTGTACCTGTTATCCCAGCAACCACGAGACTGAGGTAAGAGGACCACAAGTTCAAAGCCCAGCCTCAGCAACTTAGCAGGGTCCTAACCAATTTGGTGAGACCCTGCCTCAACATAAAAATAAATAAATAAATAAATAAATAAATGGACTGCAGATGTGGCTCAGCGGTTAAGCACCCCTGGGGTCAATCCCAGCTACCAAGAAAAAAAAGAAGAATATATAGGAGCTAGAGAAACTACTAAAAATACAGAAAGGAAACAATTAGGTAACTCCAGAATAATAGACATTGTACGAAGTCAAGCTGGGGATGATGGCACATGCCTATAATCCCAAGAGCTTGGGAGGCTGAATCAGGAGGATCACGAGCTCAAAGCCAGCCTCAGCAATTTAGTGAAGGATTGAGCAGTTTAGCAAGGGCCTATCTCAAAAAATAAAATAGACTGGGGATGTAGCTCAGTGTTTAAACGCCCCTGGGTTCAATCCCTGGTACCAAAACAAATAAACAAACAAGCACAAATTCAAAAGTCAATGTCCTGCAGCCACTTGCATAAAGTTGAAATTAGATCCTTATCTCTCACCTTACACAAAAATCAAATAAAAATGGATCAAGGAACTAGGACCAACACTCCAGCATTTGGGAGTAGGCAAAGACTTTCTCAACAAGATTCCTAAAGTTTTTGAAAGAATTAAAGTCAAAAATCAATGAGTGGGGGTGGCTGGAGCGGTGGCTCAGCAGTTACGGCACTTGCCTGGCATGCGAAAGTACACGAGTTCAAACCCCAGCACCACGTACACAACAGCGTGTCAGAGCAACAAAGGCCAAATGAAAAACTAAAATAAAATTGATTCTTTCTCTTTCTCTCTCACTGTCCCTCTCTCTTTAAAAAAAAAAATCAATGAGTGGGATGCCATTAAACTAAAAAGCTTTTGCACACAGCTAAGGAATTGGTCAAAATTATCAAGAGACAACCTACAGAATGGGAGATAATCATGGCCTGTGTGATTCTTCTGATGGGGGACTAGTATCTAGAATTTACAAAGTTCTCAAAAACCTTAATATCAAAAACACAAACGAGGGCTGGAGTGGTGGCTCATCAGTTATAGCACTTGCCTAGCATGCAGGAGGACCTGGTTTCAAACCCCAGCACCACATATAAGTGTCAGGAAAGCAAAGGCCAGATGAAAAAACAAATAAAATTGATTCTCTCTCTCTCTCTCTCTCTCTCTCTTAAAAAAAAAAGATAATTATGGGGCTGGAGTGGTGGCTTAACGGTTTCAGCACTTGCCTGGCAAGCATGAGGACCCGAGTTCAAACACCACCACCACATACACAACTAAGTGTTGGAGCAACGAAGGCCATGTGAAAAACTAAATAAAGTTGTTTTTCTCTTTCTCTGTCTCTCTCACTGTCCCTCTCTCTTTAAAAAAAAAAAAAAAGATACTTATATGGAAATTATACCTCAATAAAGTGTATTTTATTTTTTTATTTTTTATTTTTAGAGAGAGGGACAGTGAGAGAGACAGAGAAAGAGAGAAACAATTTTATTTAGTTTTTCACATGGCCTTAGTTGCTCCAACACTTAGTTGTGTACGTGGTGCTGGGGTTTGAACCCAGGTCCTTGTGCTTGCCAGGCAAGCACTGAAACTGCTGAGCCACCGCGCCAGCCCCAATAAAGTGTATTTTAAAACACATTCTAGGGACTGGAGCCATGACTCAGTGGTTCAGGCACTTGCCTGGCATGCACAAAGACACAGGTTCAGGCCCCCAGCACCACATACACAATGAAGTGTCGGAGCAATGAAAGCCACATGAAAAACTAATAAAATTGATTCTCTCTCTCACACTGTCCCTCTTAGGAAAAACAAAAAATAAACAAGCAAACAGAAAAACACACCTTCTAGAAACGATGGGGAAAATCTTAATATGGACCAGACTATAAGTTTTCTGAATTGTGATAAGAGAATTGGGTGAGCACAACCTTCTAGGACCTAGAAGGAAAAATTTCCTATCACAAATCTATAAAATGTGCCTGAGAGGTCTGGAGCGGTAGCTCAGTAGTTGGAGTGCTTGCCTGGCATGCACGAGGACCCAGGTTTGAACCCCAATACCACATACAGAGCTAAGTGTTGGAGAAAAAAAAACCAGATGAAAAAATATATAAAATTGATTCTTTCTCTCTCTTTTTTTTTTTTAAACAAGGAGGGACAGTGAGAGAGAGAGAGAGAGAATCAGCTTTTTTTAGTTTTCATGTGGCTTTCATTGCTCTGACACTTCATTGTATACGTGGTACTGGGGTTTGAACCCGTGGACTCATGCATGCTGCATGCGGCATAACCATAACGCTGAGCCACTGCTCCGCTCCAGCTGCCCCTCTCTCTTAAAAGAAACAACAACAACAAAAACATGCCTGAGCTAGGCACAGTCGTGCACACCTGTAGTCCCAGCTACTCAGGAGTCTGAGGCAGGAGGATGGCAAATTGGAGGCTAGGCCAGGCAACTTAGAGAGACCCTATCTCAAAATAAAAATAAAGAGGCCTGGGGACGTAACTAAGTTGTAGAGCACCCCTAAGTTCAATCCTCAATACAGGGAGAAAGAAAAAGGGGGGCTGATCCATTTCCCCAGAAGTGGTTCTTGGCTCTTAGAGACCCTGAGACCACACTGCAACTGTCTATCTTGCCTTCTCCTGGAGCTTTCATCACAGAAGGCAATTTTACCTGTTCCTTTGCACAATTAAGTTCGTGCTTGCTTCTCACTTTTTGAAAACTAAATAATATGTTTTTAGGGACATGTACAGGCACTAGAGATTGATGAACACAAAAATCAGAAGCAGTTACCTCTTGTGAGGGTAGAATGTTATATAATTGAAAAGGACTCACAAAGGATGCTTCTGGGGGCTGGAGCAGTGGCTCAGAGTTTACAGCAATTGCTTGGCATGCATGAGGATGTGGGCTCAAACCCCAACACCACGTACACAGCAAAGTGTAGGAGTAATGAAAACAAAAAATGACACACACTCTCTCTCTGTCACTGTCCCTCTCTCTTAAAAAAAATAAAATAAGGCATGTTAAAAAACAAAACAACAACAAAAACAAAAAGAAAAGATGTTTCTGGGATACCAGTAATAGTAGACACACTGAGGTTCTTATTTCTGGTCTTCAAATTTTACATGTTTTATAGACTTGTGGTAGGCAACTTTTCAAGATGGCCTTTGATTCTGGGCACAGTGGCACACAACTGCAATCCCCACTGCTTAGGAGACAAAGGCAGGAGGACTGAAAATTTGAGACTGACCTGTCTCAAAATAAAAAAAATAAAAAGGGCTGATGATGATGTGGCTCAGTAGTAGAGTGCCCCTGGGTCCAATCCCTAGTACCAAAAATAAAATAAAATAAAAATTAAAAAACAGCCTCCTACAGGCCTCCTACAGGTATACTATGGTTGTATAATCCATTCCCCTTGAGTGTGGACTGGATCTAATGACTTTCCACCAACAGAACACAGCAAAAATACAGCAAGAGTGATTAGTTGTCATCTTTGTGACTAAGTTATTAAATTATAAGATTGAGACTTTCATCTTCTTGACTCCACTGCCTTTCGGCTTGCTCATTTCTATAAAGCAAGCTGCCACATTGACTATGTCTTTGTGAAAAGGATTTCAGCACAGTCTATCAACATCCCACATGGAACTGAATCCTGCCAAAATCCATGAGTGTGCTAGGAAGCAGATCCTTCCCCACAGGAGCCTTGATACAACTGTGGGAAACCTTGACTGCAGCCTGTAAGACACGTTGAAGCAGAGTACCCAGGTGAGTTACACCCAGATTCCTGATCCACATACACTGAGCTGTTGCCAAAAGTCACTAAAATTTTGGAATAGCTTGTTACACAGCAATAATCAATACACTTGCATGACTCACAACACAATTTTAGGTTCAACTCTGGAACGTTTAAAACAGGACTCTGCAGGGGGCCTATATCAACACAGTTCACTGGACCATTTCTTGTGATCCACTCTGGACCAAGCACTGGCATAAGCACTGGGACCATGGGTGAGCAACCTAGACAACCTCCGATAAGATTTTACATGCCAACCCTTCACACACACACCATGTGAAAGTGGTGCTGGGGTTTGAATCGGGGTCTTCGTGCTTGCCAGGTAAGCTCCAAAACCGCTGAGCCACCGCTCCAGCGGTATTCTTTTTAGGTGTGCAAGCCATTCTTAATTCATTTGATCCTCACAAGAGGAAATTAAGATCCTCAGCTTGGAAATTAATTCCCATGAACATCCATGAAATCTCCAACCAATGGAGAAATGGATTCACCTGGTTACCTCTTTCTTTCCCTTCATGTTCTCCTTTTAGGGATGCCAATAGGAAATTTTCTGACCAAATCAAATCTTATTACACATGTTGGTAACATTACCAATTTGGCATCTGATCTGTCTTCCCCTTAAAAGCTCTGGGAGGAACATGCCTACTTTGGTTTAAGGTTCTTTTTACAGTACCTAGCATGATGCCTGACATCTCATACTGAGTACAATAAATGTAAATAAAAACAAGTGACTATATGTAGTTATAGAGGACTAATCAAGACAAAGATTTGGGCTGATAAAAGTGAGGTAGGGGGGCTGGAGGGGTGGCTCAGTGATTACGGCGCTTGCCTGGCATGCACAAGTACACGAGTTCAAACCCCAGCACCCATGTACACAACTCAGTGTCAGAGCAATTAAAGTCCATGTGAAAAACTCAAAAAATTCTCTGTCCTTCTCTTTAAAAAAAAGTGAGGTAGGGTTGAAGAAATGATAAGTTGACGAACTCCCTCCCTTTGGCTCCTGTTTCCTCCTAGATCTGAATTCTCCAAAAGCCCATGACTGAGTGCATGCCTACATACATTGCTAGTTTATACATATTTTCTTTAAAGTCAAGGGGAAAATATTAAGACTTGTAAGGGTACATTTCAAACATTATTGACTGGATTTTCAAGCCAGATCCTGAAACAATCAGACCACCAGGTCTTGACAGTGGTCCACAATTAAGAGAACTGTGCTCACATGGATGGCATCAACCCTAAGTATTTCATATGTTCACTAATTGTTTCCTTTGAAAGAACTCAAGACCTCAGAAGCTTGTTTTCTCTCCCTTTGTGTATCCTGATGTGTGCTTACCTAAATGAATTCTTAAGCCTCCTGAAATTCTTTTCAGTGACTTAAGAACCTGCTAGGGACTGGGTGTAAC
>PVKS010030720.1:0-16035 GCA_004027875.1 Aplodontia rufa
ATGTATATACATGTATATATGTAGGTGTGTATACATATACATATATATGTGCATACACATTTATATCTGTTCTAGAGGGGAAGTATGGAAGAATCAAGAGAGAGACTAGGGTGTGGGCAATGTGGGGGTGATGCTGGACTAGGATCAAATGCATATCATATTGTTACTTTATATGCATTTATGATTGTATAATAATCAACCCTCAATTAAATAAAAAGTTGGTTTCTTGTAGCTGTGGAGAAGTCTGAATTTTAGCAACACACACACACACACACACACATATAAACATACATACAAACATACACACACAAATGAAAACAGTACCTATGCCTGATCTTCTCAGCTTGGTTTGTGGTTATTTGTAGCACTCTACTTGTAACTCTGGAGTCACTGGTGATCTTGGACAAGTTATTTAACATACCCAAGGGTTAATTTCCTTTTTTGCTAGAATGAGGCAATTACATTTAACACTTGGATATTTTTCACCTTTAATACTTTTGATTTTATTCAGGATCTGTCTCTGCTGTGCTTAGATACTTTGGACACTATTAAAAATACAGAGTCGGGGGCTGGAGCAGTGGCTCAGCAGTTATGGTGCTTACTTGGCATGTGCAAGTATGTGAGTTCAAACCCTAGCACCATAAACACAACAAAGGTCCGAGGAATGAAATTCACACGAAAAACTAAATAAAGAGTGCTTCTCTTTCTCTCTCTCTCACTGTTTCCTCTTTCTTTAAAAAAGAAAAGAAATAGAGAAATGAATATGTTGGAGCCTTCAACCCCAAGGCTTCCCACCAGGTCAGGTTTCTTTTGCAGAGAAAATAGTATGCCATTCATCTTTGTACCTCCGCCCGGCCCCTCCCTATGTCTAACCCACTGTGCATTTGGTATACATTCTCAAAGAATGGTTGTAAAAATTACATGACAGTAGTATAGTCACTTTAAAAAGCACAAAACAGAACATGACAAATAACTTAAAATCAATACAGTATAATAAAATAGCCCATTTGCTATAGTTTGGATCCAAGATGTCCCCCAAAAACCCATGTGTTGAAGGCTTGGTCCCCAGCCTGTGGCACTTTGGGAAGGACCTTTAAGAGGTAGAGCACAGTGGGAGGAAGGGAGGTCATGGGGGTGTGCCCTTGAAGGAGGTGTTGCCCAGGCCCTTCTGATCTCTCCTTTCCCAGATTCGATGAGATAAGTAGCTTCCTCTGCCACTTATTCCCACCATAACATTCTGCCTTATACAGACCAAAAAAGCAACATCCCAACTGAGATGGGCTGAAATCTCTGAAACCACAAGCCAAAATAAATCTTTCCTCCTTGTAAGCTGTTTATCTCAGGTACTTTTTCCACAGTGATGGGAATCTGACTAACATCATTGAAAAGGAAATTAACAACCAGCTGGAATGATCAGGAAGACTCTATGGAGGACCTGACCTCTGACCTTGAAGGAAAGGAAGGGCCTTGGTGGGCAGAAGTAGAGCACAAGGAAATTCTGGAGATAGGACAGCTCCCTTGCATCCAGTTTCATCTGCCAAGTGGGGTGTGTAAGACTGTAGCAGCAGCTGAGCCTGCAAAGCGGGCTGGGGTTGAGTGAAGAGCCTTACATTTTTGAGCTTTGGACTGTTCTGTAAGAAATGAGGAACCAGAGAGGTTTTTAAACAAAGGAGTGATGTTAACAGTTCTGCCATAGTAAAATGTAACCAAAGCTGAGGATTGTGGGAAGCAGTTTCTTATGTGTTCCTTTATTTAGCATTATTTGTGACTCTAACCAACTTTGTAAACCAGATGCATTTATTATAGGTTAATCATATCTTAATAGAAATATGTAATAAAAACACTACCGTCCATTTTTTTTGAAGAGGTAGTACAAGGTCCCTAAAAGAGATAATTCCCCTTTAAAATAGCATTTTTTTAAAGAGAGGAGGACAGAGAGAGAGAGAGAGAGAGAGAGAGATTGAGAAAGAATCCATTTTTATTGTGTTTTTCACCTGGCTTTTGTTGCTCTGACACTTAGTTGTGTATGTGGGTGCTAGGGTTTGAACCCGTGTACTTGCGCATGCCAGGCAAGTGCCATAACTGCTGAGCCACTGCTCCAGCCCTAAAATAGCATTTTTAAGCTTTAACTTTTGTCATGTGCCTGTCTTTACCCTCAAGAAAAAAAAAAAGAAAAAAAAAGAAAGGAAGGAGAAAGGGAGGGCAAGGAAGGAAAGAAGGAAGGAGGGAGAAAACCTCATATTTTCAAGATTACATGCCCTCTTTTCTGGACAAATGAGAAGAACTCATGGCAGATGCACAACCAGCTGTTGTCTGAGTTAATCTCAGGTCAGATGGGCCGTTACTGAACCTTAGGTCTGCGTAACAAGACTCCGTTCCTTCCCACGGCCATCCCCTTAACTATTTAACACCAAAACTAATTTTTTTTAGGTGTTGAATTTGATTTGGCAATTCCTTATATTCTGTATATTTTCTGTTCCCAAACAGTCAATTGATGATATCCATTTTCTAAAGGCGGAAATTCCAGGATTGACAATGCTTTTGTTAAATCCCTATTTGAGACACTTCATTTAGGAGACTTGTTCCCGTGGGACACACCTCTAGGAGTTGGTTGAGTGTGTTAAAGAGATTTATTTCCTGACAAATTGGCTTATACATATGAACCAGCCCATGAAAGGCAAACCAGTCTGCAGGGAACTATTCTTTTTGCTTTAGGAACTATATTTTATGAAAGATCGAATAGGTAACTTCTTTCTTACTACGAGCCTTGGATATTTTTGCTCCCGCTGAATGAGACCATTCTTCTTAATTTACTTAATACAGCAGTCCCCAAGGACTTGTAAACCCATAATTGGAAAGTTGAGATTCAGAGGTTAGGAAAACTGACACAGAGACAGGCTTTCTAACTCTGTAAGCAACTTTTTATTCGCTGAAGATTTCTTAAAGCACCATTTTAATTGTCTCCTGAGACAGGCTTCCCCCATCCTACTGCCCACCGAGAAAGAAACACACAAGATGAAACTGGAACAGCCTGTCCCCTACAGAGCAAGTGTGGGCTTCATCCTCCAGCTTTTCATTCAAGAAGGATTTCTAGGAAGTGAATGGAGAAAATTGTAGTTAGGTTAACGTGAAATTTTAAAAAAATACAAAAAGCTACTCAAGGACTTTAATTTCTGTCCTAATGCATTTCAAGTGCATCATTTAAAGTGTCTAGATACATGTAAGTTTCCCCCTTTCATTTTCTGGAAATTTTACTTACTGTTAACTGTTAGTTTCTGACTACTTCTAAGGTTAAAGCCTCTCAGAAAACTCCTGATGGACATGTTCTTCAGGGACAAACCAGTAAAGCATCTAGTTTGTTGTGTGGTGTTCGTGGGGGAGAGCACAACAGACGGTACTGGAGCAGGGAGGGAGGAATGCCCATCCCAAGGAGCAGCGCAGAGTTGGCCTGCCTGGGTGTCACTAGAAGATTCTAGCAAGAGACTCCCAGATCATGATAGCATCCTACTATCTTTGTGGTGATCAGCACTTTATCCTAACCTCAAAGTCCCTGAATCTAAAGTTCTTAATATATGGGGTGAGCCTGAAATGTATCCAGCAGCTACTGTCAGAGTAGGAGGCCCAAGATGCTGTTAAATTGCTACAATGTCACAAAAGCTTCAGGTTTTACAGAAAAGACACTTTGTCCCAAATTTTATACAATATTAGAAAATGTGGGTGCCAAACCCTAAGACAGTCAAGGAAAACCAGCAAGAAAAAAACAGTGATATATGTGAAGTTTGATCCAGGCTCAGACAGCTCCCCCAGTGTACCCTGTGGAAGGGGGCCCCCTTTGCTGCTTCAGTCCTTGGCAGAACCTTCCTTGTTCATCCTGACTGAAGCTCTAGAAGGCTCTAGAATCCCTCCTTGGAGCAAGGACATGCTAAAAGGTTCAGGGGTCTTCTCGAAGACCATGGAAAAATGGAGACGTACACCTGTTGGGATGATGGCAGCAAAGCCCAAATCACTGCACATCTTCCAACTGAGTGGGGTCATGCTGATGCTCTGTTCTCTTTTCTGGTTGGGAAATGGATAGATGAGGGTAGCTAGGGGGTGAGAATCACAGATTCTTAGAAGCAGAGTAGACTTACCTTCCTGGATCCATCTGGTTGTGGGTAAGACTGTAGAATATTTTCTACCGTGGATCCTGATATGCAGATTTTAGAATCCTCCAGGCCTGAGCTGAGAGGTCAGCTCTTCCACTCCCTTCCCTGAAGCTCCACCTCCTTAGCAGTAAAACTCTGCCTCATTAGCATTTGCTGACTGGTCACCATGGCTGAGCACTACTATGAACACTTTAGATGTAATAATGTGCATAATCCTCACAGATACACTATGATGTGGACTAAAGTTAGAGTCTGTAAAGCGTGAGTTCTAATCCCCAAAGATACTGAGATACACAAGGCTAAGTAACTTAATCACATCACACAGCTAGTAGATGACAGAGCAGGGATCTGGGTCTGGACAGTCTAGCAACACAGGATATGCTGTAGAATCCACTTTGCCTTGACTCCACAAATGAGAGTACAAGCTTGTAGATGCACTTTGAGAAATAATTATTATGACTCCAAGTTATCAAAATGAGCCACTACCCCTCAAGTATGGTGGCTGTTGTTTTAACAATAACTCTACATAATCAAATCAGCATGTAGTCTAGTAGATTCCAAATTTCTGATGATATACCCCATGTTGCAGAATATTCTTGAGCATGAGCATGTATGTATGTGTGCATACATATTATCTTATACACATATACCTACATGTATTTTGTGTGTGTATAAATTAGATAATGGTTCTACTGTGGCACACATCCCCATTATAAAGTATGTAGAAGTCAGAAATGAAAAGGGAGAAATAATTTTTAAAAATACAGGTCTAATAATCACTCCTGCTCTTCAAAGAACCACCTTATCTACTCAATTTTGAAGACCACTGAGAAGCTCATATTTCCATCTTGCCCACAATGATTGAAGAGAGAGCCCTGACCATCAAAGACCCTATCTCACCACACTGACTCTTGATTCCTTTTATCTAGGTTCTAAACCCAGTTGTCAGATCCAGAGCTGCGCCTTGTGGGGGACTAGGGTTGGCCCTAGGCAGATCTGTGAACCTAGCAAAAAGCATCTTCAGCCCTTCTTGTTTCTATCTCCTCCTCCTCTCATTAGCACCCTGCTCCTAACCCTCTCAGATGCCCATCTGTGACCATCCCTTCCTCTGCCTCCCTCTGCCCTGAACAAAAATACCTAATATCCATCATTTACCTGAACCATAGACTCTATCAGAGTGGTTTTCATTTCAGGTTTTTTATTCCATTATTAAATTTTCAAAGACACATTTTCCTCAATAGGCAAATGAGGCTATTAAAGTCCTGAGTATCTAAGCATTGTGAAGTTTTAATGGGGAAACAATTGGGAATGTGCCCAACACAGTACCTGGTATCCAGTGGGAACTCAGTAGAGCCACTTCCAAAGAGCAATATGTGATTCCAGAAGGGAAGACTTGATCTCCTTCACAGGGAGAATGTGCAAAGAGATATTACCCTGAAATGACACTACATCCTGCGAAGCCATCCAAACAGAATGGTGCTAGGCTGTCAGCTAATTTCTGGAGGCTCTGCCCCTCTGAGGCTCTAGAATGAATGGCACTGAGAAGGCAGCTTCCTCATTGAAGATGGGGACTTGACAGTGCCTTGCTATGGTTTAGGCTCTCAAGCCCCATTGCACACAGGCGACAGCTTCCCTCCTCTCCAAAGCCTCTGCTCACTCCTAGAGCTCCCTGACCACTGAGGAGGGAGCACTCTTCCCAGACCAGAGAACGAAGGCGGGGGAAGGCTGCCCCACAGGGCTGAAGGGCAGCTGTTTATATTATAATTAAGGTTTTACAGCATAAGCTGAAATGTAGCTTGACTATTCCAACAAGGCACTGGAGGTAATTACTACTGCTGGAGGCGTTCTCCACTGCCAATTATTTCCCTTACTAATTGAATAACTTAGGCCACGTTGAAGAGGGCCAGGGAAAGGAGGAGGTGGCTTCAAACATAGATGCTTCTTGAAAGGCCTCAGAGCAGCATGAAGCTTAACACTCAGACACAACCCTGCCCAGCTAGCCTTTCCCAGGAGTGCAGGATAGAAGACAAACATGTTAGCCCTGGAGTTCTACCACTTACTACCTTGGGCAGATTAAACTCCCTGCATCTGTTCCCTCACCTGTAAAATAGATACTTGAAGTCTAGACTCAAAGGCACTGTTGTGACGATTAAATGAAACAATACTTATATTAGTCAGCTCTCTATTACTGTAACAAATACCAGAGATAATAAACTTAAAAAGTGGAAAGGTTTCTTTTGGCTCGCAGTTTCCATCCATGGTCACTCTGCCCTGTTGCTTTGGGCCTGTGGAAGTGCATTATGGATGGAATAGCTTGGGGAGGAGGCCTGCTCACCTCATGGAGGCCAGGAAGGAAAAGAGAGCAAAGGAGCTCAGGTCCCAATATCCCCTTCAAGGTGCTTCCCCCAGTGATCTCAATTCTTCTACCAGGTCCCAGCTCTTAAAGTTAGCTCTCAACAGCACCACAGGCTGGAGACAAAATCTTTAACACACAGACTTTTGGGGATACTTGTCAAATTGTAGCAATACTTATTCTGGCACATAGAAAACATTCATTAATTTAACCTAAAGAAGTGACACTGGTGGAGGGAGTGACTGAGGAGGAGCAGGTGTGTGTCTCCAGCCTGCACACACAGGAGAAATTCAGGCAGGAAGAACACCTTTGTCCCACATGAAACTGCTTGGTAAGAGAAGACCTGCAGCAGAGAGAAAGTGTGCCTACTTGGCTTAAAGGAATGAATTCCTTTGAGTTGTAGGGAAAGTGGTCTCAGCTAAGAAGCTGGACAGATCCTCAGGATGCTGAGTTCCGGAAGAGATTTGCTGCCCTCTCCCCACCCTCTGTATCCATACAGTGCCAACATTGTGGGTAGAACTGTGGGTGCTCCCCAGCCCCAGGCAAACCCGTCACTGATGTTGCATACAGTGCTTTCAGCATTTAAGAGTTTATTCCACTCTCCTCTCGTGCAACCCCGACAACCATCTGGAAGAGAAAAGTAGCCCCCTGTTTACAAATGAAGAAATGGAGGCCAAGAAAGGCCAAATAGATCATGTAAGGTCAGTCAAGGACTAAAACACACGTCTCTGCCTCCAGTTTTTCCCACTGCCCCATGGGAAGGAAGCCAATATTGTCCTCAGGATTAACCTGACACCCCCCATTCCGATGCCCAACAACTTTACGTATTCCCAGGGATCCTGATTCCCTAGGTCTAATGTATGGTCCAGGAATATTCAGTTTAACAAGGTTTCCAGATCTTTCTGAGTTCAGTGGCTTCATGGCCATTCTCTGAGAATAACTGGTTTCAGAACTGAGGATGGGCAATGGAAGCTTATGAAATACTAACTGTGTGACTTGGTTAATTGACTAGACCGTCTTGAAGGTTTCCTTACCTGCCAATGGTGTGTGTGAGAATTAAATGAGATAATACACATAAAGTTCTGTACGCAGTGTCCAGTGTATATAAAGTGCTTGGTGACATTGGTAATTGCTTGCATTACTGCTGTGGCAGTCCTGAATATTACTGACAATCCAGTCTTATGTTAACTTAAGGAATAAATTACTTTAGCTGGAAATCTTTGGAGTCATCAAATCTACAGAAAATTGATTTTTAAGGAAACATAAATAGATTTGATACATTTAAATCATTTTTAATAAAACTGATTCATTTATCCTCATTCAGCTGCCTTGGGTATGGGTGTTGGAAAGTGTTTGGATAAACAGGAGTTTGTTCTCTAATTAACAGACACTGATTAATGGTCATGAAGGGAGACAATTTGTGGTTATGCCAGGAAGGGCTTCTCGAGAACTAGCTGTTTAAGTTGATGTGATCTGCACAAAACCCGCAGCAGAAGCACTGACCAGGCAATCAGTAACCCATCCTGCCCAGCGTCTTCCTCATTGCTCTCCATGTTCCTGACACATAGGGGGCTTCTCTAAGTTCATCCTGGAACACCAGGCTGCCTCCAGCAGGAGTAGGATCTGTCCTGGGGAAAAGGAGGAAGAAAGATCACAAGAAGGTAAGCAATGTGCCAAGACTGTCCATGGCAGGATATCCCTATCCTCACCCTTAGAATTTGGCAAAAGTTCCTAGTGAGGGATAAAATGACCATGTTAGCTGTGGCTGCTGGCCTCAGCTTTATCAGAAGGCATCCTAGAAATATGACATTTCACCCATGCCACCTCTAGCCTTTAGTGGGGCCAACTAGAACTGTAAATCCAAATTTCTGATTAAAGAAGGCCAAGAGACGCAGTTGGGTGCATTTTGACATCTTAGTGATGTTCTGAGAGAAGAAGCTTGGCATTTCCACAGCCCAGTAGTGTGGAGGCAGGTGTATCCCAGTGCTTGAGGTGAGAAGATTTGTGCGGCAGCCCTTCCTTTGGAAATCTGAATCCTGCACACATTTTTTGCCTGGGAATAAACTATTCCAGAGAGTTGCCTTCTATTTAGTTATGCAGTCAGTAGCCTATATTGTGTGGATTGTGAGACCCTGAACATCCCAACTTCTAAAACCCCTCTTCCCAAGCATGTCTGTCTCCAAATGGTCCTCTTTTGGTACAACATATTCAGTCCCTAAACCTTCTCTCTGATCCAACATCCTGATATGATCGAAGAGCAGAATTGTTACTTCAGTAGAGAGAAGACTTCAGAAATGGGGGGGGGGACTTGGGTCAGTCCCACACTAGCTGTTTTTCTGGGATATTGCCACCACCTCTGTCTTCTCTTCCTAGTCTTTTCATGGCCTTCATTTGTCTCTGTCACCTGCCTTATGTGACTTGTCATCTCTGTATCCTGTACAATGCCAGTGTTGGGTATTTGGTGGGCTCCATCTATGCCTGAGGAATGAATAATCAATGAATGAACAGAGAGGCATGAGAGAGCCATTCAGGATGAGGGGAGCAGGCACATTCACTCCAGTCTCCTCCCCAGAAACCCTGGAGGAGGTAGATTCTGGAAAGAAAGGACTGTTAATCTTGTACTCAAAGTCCAGTTCCATAGTAAACCCCTGTTTAAATCAGCTTTTTCAGTGCTGTGACTAAAAGACCTGACAAGAACAATTTTAGAGAAGGAAGAGTTTATTTGAAGGTCTCAGGGTTTTCAGAGGTCTCAGTCCAGAGACTGTAGGTTTCATCCCAGCAGGTTTGAGATGAGGCAGAACATGGTGGAAGAGTGTGGCAGAGGAAAGTGGCTCAGAGCATTTGGATCAGGAAGCAGAGAGAGACTCCACTCTCCAGATACAAATATATATCCTCCAAAGGCACGCCCCCAATGACTACCTCCTCCAGATCCACCCTACCTGCCTCCAGTTACCACTCAGTTAATCCATCAGGGCATTAATTCACTGATTGGGTTAAGGCTCTCATAACCCAATCATCTCACCACTAAGTTTTCTTGCATTGTCTCACAAATAAGCTTTTGGTTGACACCTCACATCCAAACTATAACATGCCTTTGTACAGTAACTGCTAAGTGGTGTAATAAATGTGGAAAAATCGTGTCTTTGCTTGGAAATCCACTGCTTTTTATGTAAAATCAATCAAGAGTGTCTCAATGTTTTTGTCCTCATTTTCTCTCCATCTTCCTGAAACCATTTTTATAATCCCCTCTCTCACTGGCCAAGCAAACTAACTGATCATTCGGTTGCCTTGATATCCTTCAGATACCTCTTCCCTCCCTCCTCCCTTTCCATCTACTCCTTTCCTGGCTGTCCCCTCCAGGGCAGCAGGCTCCTGTGTCCATGGTCCTTGTTTTCTCCTTGCCACATGGATCTTGTTTTCTTTTTGATTCAATTCCCAGGAGGAGAAGTGACCAAGAACAGGAAATGCACACATGATGGCTGGGGGAATGTGACTTCCAACCATAGGGGTGGACAAATGGAGAGGATTTCCTTCACCTAGAGCGAGCAGCTGGAAGAGGTTGTGCTCAATGGGGAATCTTATTTTTTTAATATTACCATTTGGGTGAAATAAGAATACCTCTCCCAATTTCCACCAAAGATGAGCCTCTTCGTGGGATATTAATGAGCCTGCCATCCTCCAAAACGAAAGCAGCAAGGTGGCATTTGGGCAGTAGAAAACTGGTTATAGGAAGTGCCCGTGACGGTCTGACAGTGGCTCACAGTCAGGAATGTGCACTGGGTGACCCAGGTGTTGACCCAGGGCATCCTACGATGCCCTCTGGGGCCTTCCCTGACTGCTCACATGGCAGACTTCATCTCTCCTTCTTGAAGCAATTTCTTCACTTGGTTTCCAGAGACCACAAGGTCCTGATTTTATTCCTAAATTCCAGAGTTTTCCTAACAGGTTGAGTAACTCAGGACTCAGTCCTTGGTCTTCTTCTCTGCCTACTCTACCTCATTTAATCTTCTTTCTCATTCATGCATTTAAATATCAGGTGCAATTATGACAAACATCTGATGATTGATTGTTTTAACCCACAAAATGGCAGTTGATCAAGAACAACCTCACTGTTAACAGTTGCTCAGATCGAAAGCTGAACAGTCATCTTTGCTCCCCCTCTATCCCTCTCTCTCTCATGCCACTGAATTATCATGTCTTGTTAAGTGTAACCTCATTTCTCATAGCTCTACTCTTATCATCCTGGGCTAACCTTTCTAAAGTTGCTGCCTAGATTAGCCTAACTGGTTTCTGCTTCTACTCTTGGACCCCCTGCAATTTATTCTCTGCATATCAGTCAGAGTGATCATTTAAAAGCATGAATTACATCATAACATTCTGTCCACCCCCAAATCCTGCAATGCTCACTCATGACACTCAGTAAAATCAAAACTCCTTTCTCTGCCTGCATCCCACTCTCTGTCTGTCTTGCTAACCTTCATCTCCCTTGCCTTCTTCACTTAGCTGTAAAACAAAGTCTTTGACCTCCTATTCCCTCTGCCTTTAACACTCAAACCCTATCTGATCAATGTCTCCATTCAGATATCACCTCCTCTGGATCATTCCAACCTCAGTAATACTTATACATTCACCTTGCTTTATTTCATGTAAATACCACATTATGGTATGTTATATAGCGTTTATTGTCTATCTCCCAATGAGAATCTAAGTCCTCCCAGGGCAGAGATTTTGGTTAGGTGGGTCAGTGCCCTTCCTTTGCTCATTAAGTATTTGTTAATGAATGGATGGATTGATGAATGAATGTGCCAGACCCTTGGATCTGTACTCTGTGAAAGCTTCATACATTTCTTATGGTTAAGAACCTTGGGCCAATTAGAGAAGATGATATTATGGCTTTTGCAGCCAAATGGATGCAGATGGAAAGAATTATGCTAAATGAAGTATCCCAATATCAGAGACTCAAGGGCCGAATGGCATCTCTCATCTGTGGAATCTAGAATACATGGGGAAGCAGTATCTTAGACGGCTAAGCTAATAATAACTTCAAATTGTATGATTCTCAATGCAAAAGGGAGATGACTCCCTAGGATACTTGGAGGCGTAGGGAGGGGGTTGGGGGTGAAGGAGGATGTAGGAAGAACTCCAAGGAGACTGGATAATGGGAATATTGGGGAACCATCTCAGAAGATCTCTGTCCTCCATGAGATATCCATTTAACTCAGGAGTTATTCTGGGGGAAACAGCAACAGGGGGAACTCAAGCTGGGCATCCATGATATGGCATTAGCCCTGGATAACTAAGTATATATACATTGGTTCTTAAATGTTTGATAATGTTTCCCCCTCAATTGTATCTCTATATCCATCTAATAAATAAAAAAATTATTGATAAAAAAGAACCTTGGGCCAACAGTCTAATAACGATGTGGTGTTTGTATTGTGCTTAAATGTGAATTTGTAATTTTTTGACTACTTTCCTTAAATGTGATAACTCCCACCTATTTTCTTCACTGAGTTGGAGGATGGACCCCTATGGTTCCACCCAGAGCAAGGGTCAATTCTCTCTTTCCATTTTGTTCATCCAAAACATTAAGTCTTTAATCTTCAGGCAGTGACTATGGCATTCGTAGTGTTGGTTATCTACATATATTACATCATGTAGATGAACTAACTCACTACTAAGCACGTACAGATTTGATCTCCACATTCGAATGAGAAAGTTAAGGCACTAAATGGACTAAGTCACATTTCAAAGTTCAAACAGCCAGTAAGAGAAAAGGGCCAATGTTTCTGAGGTTTTTAGTTCTGGACAAGGTCTCTCATGATCTTCCACAGGAAGTTTCACTCCTCCACCCTCAGTCCTGTTCAGATAACACCAAGCTCAGAAGAATCCCACAGAGACAAGGACAATGAGCATTAAGATGGTCCTACATTGCAGTGAGAAAGACCTTAGATCCCCAGGCCTGCTAAGGTGGTGCCAGTCCCCAAAAGTGCAAGTCGGTGATGACACAACAGGATCTATTCCCTCACTATCCCCCTAAGGGCCCTCTGCATCCCTCAAGGCAAGCACTTCTCCCAGCCCAGGTGAAGGACATGTGTTTGCCTCATACCTGCAGATGAATAACTGGAGATCTATGGAACAATTCACTAACCCTCAACCTCCTTTGTTTACCTAGCTCCACCTTATAAACAAGAGTCCTGATGGTCCTAGTCCTCAAACCCCTCACCTGCCAGGTAGCACCTAAAGAAAATGACTTCTGAAAAATTCAGTGTTTGCACAGGCGAGAAATGAGGAACCAGGCTCCTGTGTTGTCGCCTACCTCCTGAGGTCCTGGCAGAGGTATCGATTGGCTGCCTGGGTGCTGCTGCTTCTCTCACAGGAATGGCAGATATAGCACTGGGGCGCTGCTCCCTGCAAGCCTCCATCCTCTCTGTTGCAGTGCCAGGCTGCAGCAAAAGGAGTCAGGGAGAGGGAGAGCTATCTCCAATTAAGAGAGAAAGTGGGGCAAAGACAATATATTATTAGTTTTCTGAATTCTCCAAAGTGTCCCATCAGAGTCTTTGACAGCTAGTCATTACTAAGCCAATTGAAAGATGATCAATAAGATGATCATATGTCATCTTAAGAGTGATGGTGAACATATCTTGGGTCTTTGACTTTAGTAGAAAAAATCAATCTATGACCCCAAGAAATCTGGAATCAAGCTATAATTTTTAAAGATCTGAGTCCTGTCCATTCAATGTTGATCAACTACAGAAGTCCAGATAATGCTAAGTCTTTGAAGCACAAATGGAAATGGTCAATATTATTATCACTAAACCGTACCACTAAATATAGTCCTCTCGAGCTCCATGCAAAGGTGCATAGAATATTTTCCTTAGCCCAATTATCAAACAATTTTCTTTAGGGAAAATCTGACTTTTCTCAATTAAAGAGCTTTAAGATAGGTCATCTTAGTTTCAATCTTATACAAACTTCAGATTTTAGCCACAACAACACTGTAGACAGAACCAGGCGCATAATATGTAGTTCTGGTACAAAATGAGTATGTGAGGTTCTTTGTCCAAAAATTATGAAGAATTTCAAGCCAATAGAAGCAGAACATTAAGGCAAGTGCCGGGGCCTTTCTAAGCTTGGAGCCCTTGGTCACTGCATGTGTGGCACCCCTGTGGAGCCTGCCCATGGATGATCCAGACTTAAGTGTGAATAATTGCTGTCTGTTAAGCACTGCTCTGAGAACTTTCTATTTATTAGCTCATTTAATGCTTAGGACAACCCTAAGAGGGAATAACTACTATTTTCTAACTCTGACATGGAAACTGAGGCACAGAAGAGGCAAGCATCTTGCCCATGGCTCCATGGACACAGGGTAAACTCAGCATTTGAATCTAGGAGCACTGGGTCCAGGTTCTATTACAAAAGTATATGATAGTGCTTCTAGTTACTGTTCTCCAAAATTGAGTCTGGAGACTATTAACAGATTTCCACTCAGTGGAGTTAATTTATTTTTTCTCTTCTAATATTAACAGTGGGCTTAAGGAACTCTGAGGATGTCATAGTTCCAGGCAACTGCAATGACCAGGGGACTTCTGCATGTGTGGATGCATGTGGCAAAATGGCATAAATGTGAATGCAGAGAGCAAGGAGTGGGTTTTCTTGGACCCCCACATTTTATTGACCCTCCAAATGTCCAAGTATGTGGAAGCTGGTCAGCCATTGTAAAAGAGACTTACACCAACAAAGTCCACTGGTCTCCAATTACAAAAATCAGTTTATGCTGGAAGAATGGAATCTGTGAAAACAACTGGGCTTGAACGCAGCAACTTTGACCTGTAGTTGATGGCTTTGACCTTGGTTCTGGGAAGTTCTCATGGGAGGAACCTCCACAATAGGCCTCCTTCCCCACAGAAGGCTGCAAATCAGTCCCAGAGTAGAAAATGAGATGCACTGTTCTTGGAAGGAACGTTAGCCTGGCTTGCTTCCTAGAGCTGATTTTTAACTTCAGTTGTATATAAGGATCACCTGAGGAGCTTTCTTTTTTTAAAAATGTGGGCTCCCATGTCACTTTTGAACAACCTTCCAGAATTTCCAATACCAGAGTCCATTCTTTGGTAGACATCTTCTGCCTTAACATGATGGGCATGCTCCCTGGAAGGCCAATGGTCACTCCCTGGATGGCCAGCAGTCACTCCTGACCACACTCCTTCACTGAGGCAGCTGCATTGCCCATTCTAGGAGAGGTTAAGCAAGTTAGGTGATGTGCCTAAATAATGTGGCCCCCAGGACTCTCAAGTGCATAGGACAGTCTAAAGTCATTTTTTTTTTGCTTTGGTTAATAATCATAACTAGTATTTTTCTTTTTCCTGGAGTACAAATTATGCCCCACACCATGACCTGATATTTCCAAAATAATGACACAGGTCTCTTGTAAATAGTTTTCAGATCTCTTCTTTCTCTCTCTTTACATGCTGTGTCCTCTAAATAGTATTTGGCTTCTAAGGTTCTCATTTTAAGGAAATTCCTTTACCCCAGAATAGATGTCATTAAACACATTTGATGATGCAGATCTTAGAGAGCATTCATTCCAGATTTTTCAGAATACATACAGGGAAATGAGGGCCCAAGGAGGCCAGACATCTGAGTAGGGACACAGAGAGAGGTCCACACTGACCTCCTTAGGCAACTCCACAGGGGCAGACCCCGCACACTCACAGTTCATAAAGCCCAAAGGGTGCTCCTCCTCCCACAGTGCCACATCACACCAAGTGAGCGGACACCACTGCAGGGCATGTCTAGACTCTCTTCACTGGATTTCGCATTAAAGTGATGCTGAAAAGATTCTTTTTTAAATCTCTGGAAATAAGTGGCTATTTCATAAAGCAAAAAAAAAAAAAAAAATACAGCAAGAGGGCCAGAAAAATTCAGTGTGCACTGAAAAACAAATTACAAATCAACAGAATGATCAGAAAGTAGATTAAATGTCCAGTGGAGGATAAAAGAAAAGACCTGATCTGATCCTAACTAGTAGGGTTCTGAGCTTGATGGTCCAACCTTCTCAGTGCTCTAGGGCATTTGCATTCATGGAATTAGGAACTTCAAGAACTAAGGATCTTAGAGGTTATGATTTGTGTCGGCCAACTCTTTACATCAGGGGTGATAAAATTAAACTCAGAGAGATGCGGGCACTTACCTGAGGTCACACAGCTCATATTAATGAACCAGAGCTATTTCTCCAGTCACAGAAGAACCACAATGGATGAGTTATTTCATCCCCAGCAAGGAAAACTTATTACCTAATAGTGTGATATTGTTCCTGTATGGTATAAAAATCTTCAACAGATCACCTACCAGGAAAATGTAATCATAGTTTTTAATTAACATAAAATCTTCAAGACATTTTTTTGTTGTTGTTATTGTAACATTATTTCATTACAGTGTAAATCAATTAGCTGCAACGGGCTAGTGGGTGCAGAGTGGCGGTCAGTCACTGGACAGATAATTGCTCTGTGGCTGAGATTAACACCTTATCATGCTATT
>PVKS010030721.1:0-24116 GCA_004027875.1 Aplodontia rufa
GTACATCTTTTTAAAAAAAAATAAGACTGAACTTGAAAAAAACAATTCCCTCCTGTTTCAATATATGGACTACATGATTTTTTTCCCCCACCAGCTGATAGCGTCCCTACATAGACTGATCTAGGATTAGAATTCACAAGCAAAGACGTTACAGGACTGAGGTAGAAAGGAGTCTTCATTAGAAAGCAGTTCCAGCAATCAGCCAGGGTAGGAAGGAAGTAGACAATGACCGAGGTATGACAGATGGGAGTAGTAACAGAAAGTCAAGGCACAGAAGGCCTGTAGAAGCCTGAAGAGCACTGCAAAGGGACATATTAAAAAAATGGAAGGAGACAGATTGTGGAGATGAATAAACAAGACACTACAGATCTCTGATGTGGAAACACTCCAGTGCTGAAAACATACAGATTTTTAAAACAGGAATATAGACAAATTAAACAAAATGACAGTAAGGGTCACTAAAGTTAAGGCAATAAGAACTGAAAGATGAGGATATTGAGAGGAACTAGCCACAACAATGAAGTTACTCAGTCCTAGGGAAACTAGACCTGAGATGAACCATAAGTTCTCACACTAAGACTAAAATTATATAGTACAGACTTTCATTGTCACAAATTCTAATGAAATGGGGCTGGAGTGGTGGCTCAGCAGTTAGGGCGCTTGCCTGGCAAGTGCAAGAACCCGGGTTCAAACCCCAGCACCACATACACAACTAAGTGTTGGAGCAACGAAGGCCATGTGAAAAACTAAATAAAGTTGTTTCCCTCTTTCTCTGTCTCTCTCACTATCCCTCTCTCTTTAAAAAAAAAAAAAGAATTCTAATAAAATAATTTTTACTTAATAATTAGATGTCTGTTCCTACTTTACAATTATTTTAAAGAATTAGTAAAATCCTATAATTAAAAAATACACACACTTCCATACTAATACAAAAAAACATTAAAATATAAATCAATATATTAATGTTAATATAAATGTACATATTTGACACCAAAATTTTAAAAACTAAGTCTTCACATAAATCTTGTAACTCTTTCTGACACTGAGTTGAGAAATAAAATATATATAGAAGAAACAAGTTAATAAGTATAAGGCTAATATTTCTGTGATAATATGACTACTAAGAATTAAAAAAATCTGACCTTTATTGGAAGATTTCAAACTCAGTAAAAGCCAAGCTGCTTATTAAAAAATATCCATTCTTTGTAGTTAAAGATAAATACGCATATTTATCCTATCTAAATACAGAGTAAGTCTACAAACCCTACTGGAGCTACAGTCACAGGGACCACAAACTAAAGACTGAATATTTACAAATGTTGGTAGCCATGTTCATCTGTCCCTCATACAAGTCTAGTGAACATATGTTTGGGAAGGGGATAAAAACTTGCCAGTATCTGTTAATATACAAACTCATGATACGAGTCACAGAAAGAAAAGTAACACAATGGCAAATTAAAGCCATCTGACTAATGAAGAACAAAGAGTTCATTGAAGGTTTTTGCTTTAATGAAGAACAACATCAAGGACGTTTAACATCATTTTGCTTTGAAATTCTGAAATGGCTGAACAACACATATATAATTCATTATTTCTTATTTATAATTCTTAGTTTTAAATTTTTTCTCTCTTTAGTATATTTCTGTTTGTACTAATGCTGCTATATCAGTAATCTGACTTATTTCAAAATAATTATTAGACAATAGTAAGGAAAAACAGTAAGTTCTGATTGTGACAAACTACAAATAAATGATACATTATAAATAAACGTCTTTACTCTTATAATAATTTTCTGTGCCAACTGGGCTAGGCCATGGTATACAGATGTTTGGTCAAACATTTATTCTAGATGCTTCTGTGAAAGCATTTTTTCAGATGAGATTAAATTTATACATATTTTGAGTAAAGCATGTTCTATAACAAGTAGTGGGCCTTATCCAATCATTCAAAGGCCTTGAAAACAGGACAGGAAAAAGTTACCTTCTTAGACAAAGGGGAAATTTTGTCAGCAGTCTGGTTTTGGACCTGAATTGTAGCATCAACTCTTCCTTGGCTCTACAGCCTGCCAACTTACCTCCAAAGATTTTGGACTTGCCAGCTTCCATAATCTTATAATCCAATTCCTTGAAATTCCCTCACTCACTGAAACTCTCTCTCTCTTATCTATACACACACAAGAACACACACACACACACACACACACTACTGGTTCTGTTTCTCTGGAGAACTCTAAAAATATACTTACATATAACAAAAAGCCATTTTCTGTCTTATAGAGAATGAATACTAACAGATAACCAAATAAAGGATTTGTAATACTATTAAAGTGGAAAATTCATCATAATGAGACAATTAGTAAATGTAGCTGACATTTAACAAAGTAGCTGTTAAACTTTGTGGCACAGAAGCTCCCAATATGCAAAAGGAAGGTACTATAGTTTTGTCCTTAATGATTGTCCTGAATTCAACACTTAAAATGCTTGGGTTGGATCCACCATATGACCCAGCTATCTCTCTTCTGGGGATTTTCCCAGATGAGTTAGAATCAGCACATTACAGCAACACAGCAAAATCTATGTTCATAGCAGCTCAATTTACAATAGCTAAATTGTGGAACCAACCCAGATGCCCCTAACTGGATGAACGGATCCAAAAGCTCTAGTATATATTATATGCAATAGAGTTCTGCTCAGCTATTAGAAACAATGACATTGCAGCCATTGAAGGTAAAGGGATGGCAGTGGAAGAAATCATGCTGAGTGAAGTCAGCCAAACACAGAGAGTCAAGGGCCAAATGTTTTCCCTCATTTGTGGAGGCTGGATCTAAACCTAGGCTTAGGGGAAGGATAGACAAACTCATGTATTAGAACCATAAAGAGGGGCTGGAGTGGTGGCTCAGTGGTTACGGTGCTTGTGTGGCATGCAGGAGTACGTGAGTTCAAACCCCAGCAGCACAAACACAACAAAGTGTCGGGGCAATGAAAGCCATGTGAAAAACTAAATAAAATTGATTTTTTCTCTCTCTCTCTCTCTGTCCCTCTCTCTTTAAAAAATGAAAAAGAACCATAAAATAAAAATATGTCAATATTTATGAGATACAGTTGCAAGATACTGTGTAAGATATTTGAACAACCTACACTGCATGCCTTTACAAAAACATAAATATTTAATCCTATTGTTAAATATATCAAAAAATGACAGATGATAGGAAGGAAGGAGAAGGGGAAATGTTGGAACTGAAATAAAGCAAGGTACATCCCAAGAATTTATAAGTATGTCACTGTACATACTATAGTCATGTATATAAAAAATGTTCCTCATAGGTATAATAATTATGTCATTGTACTTGGGTATTTTAGGAAAAATTTAGGACCCAGAAGAGAGGCAAGGGATTGGGGGACAGGAGGCAGGAGGTAGAGGAGTGGAATTAGGAGGATACTGACCAAACTATATTGCTGTATTGTATGCATCTATGAATATGTGACAACAAATCCCATCATTACGTACAACTATAATGCACTAGTAAAAAAAGAATGAATTCAATGAACTAGAAAGCACCTACTATGTGTCAGGTACTATGCTAGACTTGCGATATATTTTTGATAAATAGAAGAGATGCAATATTTAAAAAAAAAAAAGTTTGTGTTCCCAAAATTCATATGGTAAGTTCTAAACCCAGGTGTGCCTGAATTTCCAAGTGGGGCCTCTAAGGGAGTGATAAGGTTAAATGAAGCCATTTTGAGTGGGACCTGATCCAACAGGATTAGTGTATTTATAAGAAGAACACTAGAGAGCACATTCTCTCTCTTCCAAGCAAAGTCATTAAAGGAGACTGTCCAACCCCAGGAAAGAGGCTCAACAGACACTAACCCTGCTGTGCGTGCGCGTGTGTGTTGCTTGTTTGTTTTCCAGTTTGGAGGTGGAACCCAGGGAAACTCTGCACTGAGCTACATCCTGGCCCTTTTTACTTTTCATTTTGAAACAGGATCTCACTAAATTGCTGAGGCTGACCCCAAGACTGCAATCCTCCTACCTCAGGTTCCTGAGTTGCCGGGATTACAGGCAAAAGTGGCATTTTAAAGGGAGAACAGGGCTTCTCTTGGATAGCCAACTGAATACTACTAATGCTCTAGGACCCAAAGGCAACTCCGCTAAAGAAGTCAACCTCAAAATAGTACTCAATGGTACTCAACACAAATACTGAAATGGTGTATCTGTCTTCAGCAATTAAATAGTAATAAATAATGTTGGGTATGGTGGTATATGCCTATACTACCAGAGACTCAGGAGGCTGGGACAGGAGGATCAAAGTTTGAGGTCATCCTCAGCAACTTCATGAGATTAACAATAAAAAATTAATAAGTATTGAGTTCAATTCCCAGTACAAAAAAATAAAAAAATGTCACAAATAGTAATGCAGTGTTTATCAGGTTCAATCAAAAAGCATAATACATGAAACAAATGGGTCTGAAACCTTAACTCCTTCAATAATGTAAAAATCAAATAACACTTTTTATATTAAATAAGTCAGGGGCTGGAGCAGTGGCAACATGGTTATAGTGCTTGCCTGGCATGCATGAGGACACGGAGTCAAACCCTAGCACCACATACACAAGGAAGTATGGGAGCAACAACAACCATACGAAAAACTAAATAAAATTGATTCTTTCTTTTCTCTCTCACTGGCCCTCTCTAAAATTAAAAAAAAAAAAAAGCCAGTATTTCCAAACTAGTCCTTTAAATTAAGTATAATTAAAAGTCTTGATATAGTAACTCTTACCGTAACCCATTCCTTTGGTCAAAGGCAGGTATCATGGAATTAGGATGCTCGGCCATTAATGCAACAAGCAGCTGTAGGACATCCATTAGATTGTCATCCTATAATTATTTTATAAATTTAAAAATCATAATTAAGAAAAAGCAATATATATGAATACTTCTGAAACAAAAGAAATTTTAAATTTAGAAAAAGACAAAACTATAATACATACCTGTTTTAAATAAATTGTTCTTTAAATATATATTCAACTACATAAATCAGAATTTACGTCATTAAATAGGCAGAAAATTTCTTAATCAGAGAAAAAAATGCATTCTATATTATACTGAATCAAGATTTCCCTAAGACATATTCTATAGAAATAGTAGATCCAATTTAATGGGTTTATTTTTGTTTTTCTTTTCAAAGAAGGCTTACATGTCAAGAAACTGGGGGAAGAGAAGAAACTAAATTTTTCTTTTGTATTATGCAATATATATTACAGTCATTAATATACCAACAAATGTGAATCTGGAAATAGTGGTAGTAGCAAAAGATTATGGATTATTTCTCAAACTTGTTTAACCCAGAATATTTAGTTTGCCACACTTCTTAAGAAATTGATTCAAAAAGGCTATTTTTTGGAAAATAACTAGATAGTTCTTATAGATAGTTCTTCTATATTATCTGCTATCAGTATTAAAGACAAAGATGGCATTAAATGTTTAATGAGTCAACATACTACTTACTACATGTGGTACAAGCTGGTAACACACAAACACAGGAGTATATGAAATTCTGAACTATACAACAATCCTCATGAAAATTCTCCACAGTCTTTGTTGAATATTCCATTATATATACATGTCATTAGGGCCAACTTGGGTAATACAACCCGAAGAAAAAAAGAAGTAGGAGAGCGGCTATCACAGGTTCATTAATTTGGTTGCTGTTAAGTTTTCCTTAACATGGCATTAAAGCTTTTCTTTGGTGCTTTTTAATTTTTGCTATGGAAGCTACTTATATACCTATTTTTGGTAACTAAGTACATAATCCAGAGCAAGGGCACTGAATCTCTGGAAAAGTGTTATCTGGAAGACCTGAAAGATCCCATAATTAAAATACAGAGAAAATAGGAGACCTCTGTGACTCCAAAGGTCTTATGGATTCCTTCATTTGCTCCCTTGGAGTTAATATAAGACAAAATCACATACAAAAACAGGAATTTAGATTGAAAACTTGTTCACTATTACATCTGGTCAGGAAAATCTAAAAATATAATAGAATATAGTACACAAGAGAAAAAAATAATAATCATTAATGGTTTTGAGCCAAACATGATCCAATTAAGAAATTTAAGCCATTCTTTACGCCCCAAATGATAACAAAGGTAGATAAGACTATTATCTTTCAATTAAGAATTTTTAAAAGCATATTTATTAATTCACATGTGAATGACAACATAAATTATCATTTAAAATAATGACATGACATTCCATCCATTTCTAAATTTTATTTTTTTACAGCTTATTTAGTTAGATGACACCTGGCATATAATGAATAAGAAAATAACCCCAAATATCTCATCCTATTTAATCTTCAACCTTCCTTTCAAACAAATAATTTGAAATCTCATTACAAATGGGTTGTTTAATTTAACATTTGAATACGCAAAATCAGTGAAAAGATTATGTTATGAATTTAAAATCCAATTACTTTTACTTTCTAAATCTATTTTTCTATTTGTTACAGAAGGTCCTAAAACTACACCAAAAGTATGTTTGGTTATATTTCTTTTTTAGTGCAAAGAAATCTAAGTGGTGGCTCAGCAGTTATGGTGCTTGCCCGGCATGCACAAGTACACAGTTTCAAACCTCAGCACCCAACTAAGGGTCAGAGCAACGAAAGCCATGTGAAAAACTCAATTTAAAAAATTTCATTCTCTCTGTATTTCTTTCTCTCTCTCTCTGTCTCTCTCTCTCACTGTCCACTCTTTAAAAAAAAAAAATTTTTTTTAAAGCCTTTCAGGATTATTCTCAGAGCCATCCTGGGGTAATAAAGGATATTTAAATGAATGCTGATAGAATTTAGTTCCTAAACAGACACATTTACTTTCCATTACAGTTAAATGATTAATGAAGACTGACATTTTAGCTTTTTTAAAAAAGTTCATAATGAAGCTTCAGAAAATAAAATCTCAAAATATAAAATTCAAATATTACCTCATGCATAGTCAGTAGGTAGTTAAGAATGGCCTGCAATTCATCTTCCTTTACTCCAGAATCCTTTAGAAACATAATTCAAGTATCTTATGCTTACATATGAAAAGCATTATTTAAAAGGGAAACTATACACATAGATTTGTGAAGTTTGTCAACTGCTTTAAATATAAAAAATAATGTAATATAGAATCAAACTATAAAATAAAAATTTCAGGAAGCACATACAATTTTCAAGACTGTGTAGAAATCTTAAGAGATTTGACATCAACACCTGTTTTTAACACTTTACATGACAGCCTACTTGGTAAGGCTACTGCATCCTGCCATAGCCAAAAGTGATAATAAGTTATTACAAACAAAACAGTAATATCCACACCTACCACTAATCTAACTACTGAAGATAACTTTTCTATTGAAAATTAAATTTGGAGAATAAAATGAACAGGTGGACTAATATAAAGTCAAGTACCTAAAATATGGACAATAATTTTGCTGGAGAATAACATGGCACTTTTTAATATAAACTCAATATACAGAATCTCAACATATTCTGTCAATATTTTAATCATAAAACTAAGCTGCAATCTCTAATACACACACATACTAACAGGTCCACTCACCATTATCTTAGGGAGTGTCTAGTAAAACATCATAATATAAAGAATAAAAATTAAAATGATATAAGAAAATTCTAAATAAAATACTGATAACAAAAAAACTACATATTGCTACCTTACGCCAAATGCATTCTTTAAAAATGTTATTAAATTTTACATTACCTATAATACAATGAAGAGAGACAAAATGTGATTATTTCTAAAGATTGATACACCTATCTGGGACATTTATACAAAAGCACTAAGTCTCAAAATTTGATTGTCAGGTGTGAGGAGGCCCCAAAAAATACCTCCTTCAGGAGCTTTCTTGGTTACTAGATTACCAGGACCAAGATTAGTATCTAGTATTTAAAAGAAACTCAGTATATATATCTGCTAAATGAAAGAATGAGTACAATTGAGTACTCATAAAAATTTATAGCATATATTACAAGTACCAGTCTCCAATCATGCAGTTACTTATATCCATATGTGTCCAACAGAAACAAGAAGTTTAAGAAGGAAACATCTTTCAAGGAATTTTTCAATGTGTAACTTTACTAATTAACAAAGAATAAATAAACCAAGACTGCATTTTATGTGAAATTATCAACTACAATACACAACATGCTATAGAATAAGAATTAGAGACTCACCTTCATAACTAATTGCTTAATGAACATCAATAAGAATGCTCGTAGGGAAAGTATTTCTTTTTGATTAGGTCGTGGTCCATCTTTTAAAAAAAAAAAAGACACATTCATACTTAGTATTTCAAAGACATCAAAGTGATCTAAATATAAAATTCTCATTTCCCAAAAACAAAAGTTTTTTGTTTACTTATAAGAAACATCAAAGTCTTCTAAAGAGTGACCTCCCCTTTTATGCCCCTAGAAGGAAAAGCATTCAAACCCACATCCAACTGTACATACAATACTACCAATGCACAAAATAGGTTATGCTGAAACTACAACAAAGAAGTTTGTACTTAAAATGGGTCAAAAGATTTCAAAAACATAAAAACAAGGTAACAAAATCTGTGTTCAGTAATAATATGCACTTACATTTTAAAAGACTTGTTAATAAGGTAATAAGTTTAAAAAAGGAAAAAAATCTAAACTTTGAGCATTAATAATATATGTGAATTCAGAATGAAAACAACTTTTTCTACTATAATCCACTGTGTAAGCTATTATAAAATTCTCCAAAACAATTTTTAAAAAGCCTCTTCACACAATATTGTTCATGAAGAAGGGAAACATTATACTGACTGCCTCTGACAACTCTGTCTGTGCTTGGAAAAGTCCTTGGTCACACATGGCTCACATTAAGTCAATTTTCATGTCTCAAACATGTAATTCTCAAGTAGAAAGCTTTTGAAACCAAATACCCATTGTTCTAAGATCCTAAGTTTGGTACCTGTTTGCCTCACATATTCTACAACCCCCCCATCACTATTTACAGCTAGTTACTGGACCACCAAAGCACAGGACCACCATCGCCTTAAACAGATCAATTTAAGAAGGAAGAAAATTGTTTAAAATGTGTTCCACATGATGATTTCTAGACAAAGAACAGGCTAAAGATTTAGAATAGATTCATGGTGTCTATCCAGCTTTCTCATGGGAAGAATGAGAGCTTCCCAAAGTTATTGGTCAGTTATATAATAAAGGTCAGGATACAAAGCCAGCACCCAGGATTTGACACACCCAGGACAACATGAAACCACCAGCAGGAGAGTGTGACCTGGCTATACATCTGCCACACCCTTGCCAGCTTCAACAAATCATGTAACTTTTTGTGTCCTCATAGCTCTCTAAATTAGAAATCACATTTTCTCTCTGAATAAACTGACTTTATTTTGAAGGTGACATGAAAAGTACTACACAAATACGAAATCTTTGTATATTCCTGAAGGACTTTTGACCACGATGAGGATGCATGTTGTTTGGCTCCCCGCACCTATTTTCTAATTTCAAACAACAGGCCTTAAATATTATCAAGCCACTGAACCCAGCCTAGTTTTCAGACCAAGTGTTTGAAGGCAGGGAACACCTACAAGTCTGGGCCATCAGCACAATAACCGACACAGAGAAGGGCACATGATGCACTCAAAGCCAGTGAACAGCACAGACCGAAAGACACTTTTGCTGAAAATACTAGACACAAGGAGATGCCCTTTTGCTGCAATTAATGTTGGGAAGATGTGAAGATAGATTAGCAGCTTGGTAGTAGCAAGAATATACTTCAGCAGCCAACACAAAACGAAAACTAGTACAGAAGCAAGTTCTGAACACCTGCACCAAGTTGTACCTCAAACTGCCACATTACAACTATGAACTCTTTTAACAAAACCAGTTTGAACAGTTTCCAAAGTTAAATTCAAAGTTCTATTTTTAACGTTTCCATGAAATGCTGACATGGTGACTATTACCCTTTCAGTAAGTTAGTCTTATCAAGAAAAAAACACTGAAATTTTATAATTTCATTATCTTTATTAGAAGCAGATACCCCATATTTCTTTAAGAAATATCTATCTCCCAAAAACGTTGTTTTCAATGAATCTCTGCACCAATGTGAAAAATAATCTTAGCACCAATACCAGTAACAAATCAAGAAATTTCTTCTCATTTGCAGGGCACAACAATTACACTAGTCATATATGTTCCCCAAACAATTTAGATGAGCACAAATAGTGTTTTTTCCATAAAAAAGAGCAATCTATCAACCTTTAGCAACCACATGGGACAAACTATTCAAATTATCTATAAGATTAAAATAAAATTTTGCCACAATGATTTAGAAAAACTGCCCAAATAATATACTATGGGTTTAAAAGAATCTTGATTTGCTATTGATTTAAAATACCATATAGGCAGCGAGGACATACCTAACCCTTTAGGAGTGATACCACTTCGGTCCTGAGGATTCACTGCCCAGTAGTAGTACTTCAGGGTGTGCATGATAAGCAGCACTGTTCCAACTCTGCGAATGGTGTTATATATGTTCACTGTACCAATGAATTCAGTGGACAAGTAAGTATAGAGCATCACCTGAACCTACAAAGTAAAAACAGAGAGCTTATGTCGAAGAAGCCCATCAGCATTTTATCCCAATTCCAGTAATACTTGTTCCAAAAAGTAACATGCTGAGCTTGATAATAACACTCATGTCAAATAACACTACACACTCTCACACATGCACACACACATACACCTTACAAAACCAAACCAGGTAACGTCTTATTTTACAGTAGCGTTATAAAGTAAATACCCAAAATATATGAAATTTTGCAGCACTATTCCATAGAAATAGTTTTGCCATTTAACAATCAGCAATTATTCATAAGCCTAAGTAATTTCTTTAGAATAAAATGACTACTTATGATGTGCACACTTATTTTAAAAGGCTAGAATTTTTATTTTTTCAGAAAATTTGAAGCTGGGATGCTCAAAAGAAAGAAAACAGAAGAAGTAGCTCAAAAGAAAAAATCAGGTGCTAAAACAGTGGCTCAGCAGTTCAAGCACTTGCCTGACATGTGAAGAACCAGGTTCAAACCCCAGCACCACATACACAACTAAGTGTCCAAAAAACAAAAACATGATAAAAATAAATAAATAAAACTGATTTTCTCTCTCTCTCTCTCCCTCTCTTAAAAAAAAAAAGTCATAATAACTCAAAAGCAAGAAACCAGAGAAATAATATGGAGCTTATCTTGAGGACTATTTATCAGAAAAACAGAATTTTGTTATAGTAGCTCCTTACCATACATATTTTAATCTAGTATTTTCATCATAAAGTTCCAATTCTTTTTTTTTTTAAGAGAGAGGGACAGTGAGAGAGAAAGAGAGAGAGAATCAATTTTTTATTTAGTTTTTCATGTGGCTTTCGTTGCTCCAACATTTAGCTGCGTATGTAGTGCTGGGGTTTAAACTTGCGTACTCATGCATGCCAGGCAAGCAGCGTAACTGCCAAGCCACCACTCCTGCCCTATAAAGTTCCAATTCTTATACATGTATATCATTTCTGAATTAGGAAAGTATTCTACTAGTCTCATAAATACACAACACATAAAAACTTACATGCTGATATTAGCTTCAAAATAACCTCTTGTTAAGTCTCAGAATTAAGTGCTTCCCACCATTATATATTTCACTTAATAAAAAATTTCAGTGAAATTATGGCTCTAAAATTCACCATCAGCTACACTCCAGCACTTACAGCAGCACTGCTTTTTTTCTACACTCATGTTGAAATCACAAATTTCTTATTTTACTGCTAGTGAACACAACTTTTAAGTATAACAAATATACTCTACATTTGACCACAGACCAAATCACTCCTGACCATTTACACCAGAACATTTATTTATGTTCTCTTTCTGGATAGTGAGGGCATTTTCATTTTCAACCCTGAAAGATACCTCAGCGTCCCCTTGGGGATTTCTTTAGAGAGTGAAAATTAAGTACCTATCTTTCAGATACCCTACAAATAAACAATCAAAGTTAAATGAATTAAAGAATCAATTAGTAATACTATACGGTAAAATGCAGCATAAAATAAAGAAAAAAAAAGAAAAATGGGAATCAGAAGACCCTTATAGCTTAGAAAACCAAATATATGCTAAGATTCAATGATTACTGAAGGATATCTCTTTTTTTTTAACATAGCTAATGCTATTTAGATGGATTGAGAGTGAGTGTGGAACGGCTTTGCAAGCCTTAGGGAGCAAGTGGGTGCGAGGAGGAAGTGTGAGAAAAGTGCGGGAGAGTGTGTGCGGGGAGAGCAAGGCCTTAGTCAACTGCGGCTGAAAGAAAGTGTAAAACAACTTAACCGTGTCGTTTAGAGGCCTCATTTTTGAATAGTATTTTAAGTAGCCCTAAATTCTTGTTTTCTAAGAACAAAGAACAACAAACGACGTTTCATATGAACTGTCAGTTCAGATGAACTGACCCTTAGCAAATAAATAGCCAATCAGGAGCTGACAAGCCAATTCCTAACATTCCAGGAACATATCAAACTATGTATGGTCAAAATCCGAGACAAAGGGTACCATGGCTGATAGCAATAGATCATATATGTTAAAAGATCAACCAATCATGTGCTTTGCTTTGTTTGAATTTCCCGCTCCGCTGTGAAACCGTATAAAAGGATGGCTGTGCTAGGGCTCCGGGCTCCCTCCCTTTACATCTGCTGCATCGGAGAGAGCCCAGGCTCGAGCTTGCAATAAAAAGACCCTAATGTATTTGCATCGGATTCGGCTCCTTGGTGGTCTTTGGGGACTCGAGACTTGGGCATAACAGGATAGGCCCTATCTATCTGTCCTTGGAGCAATGTAATACTTTTTATCACATGGTTCAAATTCTTTGTCACATTATTTCAGTCGTTTTGCAAGCTGAAATACAGTTGAGAAGATGAAAATTGCATATAAATGTAAGCAAAAATCAAAAACAAAAAATACATCTACAGAAATATTAAAAAAAACCATGGGGCAAAATCAAATCAAATAAGTGACACAGAGCTATTAAATACTACAAATTCAGAGGTCAGGGAAACTATTATAGACAAGCTGAAATTGTGAGGGAAAAGTTGACCAATTAAGTGGTAGGCTTTGAAGACAAGGAATAGGACAGGCAGGCAGAGGAGAGGAAAATTGCAAACAAGGAAAATGGTGGTTAAAATAAAAGGATTCTCTAAATCTAGACCAACGGTTCTCAGACTAACTGCACATTTTGACAAACGGAGAACATTTCTTTAAAATACTGATTCCTGAGGCACACACCAGACTAATGAAATCAAAATCTGGGGTGGAAGGAGTAGGATTCTGCTTCTGTTCATGTTTTTAGAAACCTCCCAGTTTATTCTTTCAGCAGCCAACATGGAGAGCCATTGCTCTAAGGAAACCTTTCAACACCTGCCTATCTATCCACTGAGGATGTCTGAGCATCTAAACTAGAAAATCTAGAAAGGTGAACCTAGATGAAGGCTCACTGCTAGATAAGGGCCTGCTTCATCTGAAAACAATGGGAAACCACTCAGAGTTCTAGGCCAAGGAATGATCTGATGAGAGTAGTATGTTAAGAATGTAGAGGAAATAAACAAAAATTAATACAAAGAACAATGAAGAAAAATAAAGCAAGAACATACATTCTGGCAGAAAAGTGTTTAATCAAACAAAGAGAAAACTGAAGAAAGTCTATTGAGAATGATACTGTAGTAAAAGAAAAATGAATAGGATTTAATAGCAACACAGAGAGATGAATGAAGACCTTAAGATTAAATATAACTAATTATAAATAAATCTTCCCTCATTCACTCATTAGAGAATCCAATAAACATACAAATTAAGTTATCTATATCAATAGATCTGAATTCCACGAGGGCAAGAATCAAGTCTGTCTTGTCTTGTTCTCCTCTCTACCCCTAGTACCCAGGATGAAGCAGTCACTCAACAAATACTTGTTGAGTAAATACAATCATTATAGACAAGAAAGTCACATTTCCTGCTAGGTCATTAAAAATTTTTTCTCTGAGCAAATCTAAAATAAATGAAAATTACAAACCACTGTTTCCTTTTCCAAAAGCAAAGTTTGATTCATATACCCATACCTTTAACTTTAGTAACCAGAGGTGGGTTTACTCTGAAGCTAGTGAAGCTTAAACTTTATAACCCTCATTGATGCATGCACCTTTAAGATACTAAGCCCAGTTTTATATGCACTCTATTGTATTCTTTTTCTGAAAGAGCTCACTCCCATCCTGGCAAACTATCTGACATTTCAGTCCAACAAAATCTGATCTGCCCTTTGTTATATTTACCTTTATTAAAAAAAAAAAAAAGTAAAAGAAACTAAAATCTTTCATGTATGATTATACAAAGCAGACAGCTGAAACAGAAGGAAGGTTAATATTTTCAATAAATTACTAATTCTAAAAAGGAAATTAGGAAAAATTATTAAAAAGTAGAAGGTAAGAAACTGAGTGTAATAATATTAGGAATCTAAAGAAATTATAGGCTGATATTAAAAAATATTCCCCTACAACTAAGTATCTAATAAGAGGCTTCCTGACCCTTCAAGACAGACACAATGCCTTACAAAAATGCTGGTTAGTAAGACAAAAAGTGTCTAGTAAAAGGTTGAAAAAGTAACTTGAAACAATTCTTGAAAAGAAGTGAGACTGAGGGTCATGAAAGAGAAAGAGGTCAAATTTAACCTGGAGATAAAAAGCTACAACCTCCAGCTGCCTCCTCTGATTATTTCCAAATGGCAATCAGAGTCAGCTGCTTTTCTCTTTAACATTTGAAAAGACCAGCTAAAATAGGATAGTATGACTGCAGAAAAGCAAGAAAGCGGACGTTTTCCTGACAACTAGAGTGAGTATGTGCTATTCCAACCTAAACAATGATGGATATTGCAAGTGGACAAAAGCAGGAGGGGAGGAAAATAAAGTGTTTGAAATAACATGACTTCTAACCAAAACTGTGGATAAGATGGATCTAATTAGGCAAGTTAATAAAAATTTCCCTCTTTCAAGTTTTCTTAAAACTACCACTACTAAATGTTTCAGACAATTAAACACAAAAACAGGATTCATTAAAGATTTTTTCAAACATTTAACCACAAATTAATTTATATTCTAAGTACTTACAAGTAACTTTGTTGTTAAAGTACTAAAAATAAGTTTATATAATCTGAAATAATACGAAATTTAAATGATTAAATGAGACTAGTATATCCTGCATTCTTACAGCATTCTTACTGTACCTGCAAGAATGAAATGCAGAGTTCATCATACTGGTGAAAAGTGAAGGAGTGTAATCAGACACAGAGTGGAAACAGGGTGAGCTGTTAAGGAATGGAATCCTCTCTGTCTCTATGTCTGTCTGTGTGTGTGTGTATATGTATCTATATATGTACGTACAGAATAGAGCTACATATTCACATTGGAACTGTCCAACTCTTATATTAATAAACAAAATCTCTTTCAAATAAAACTTCACTTAAAAATAAAGACCCTAGCACTACTTTGAAAAACACTAACACTGGTTTACAAAAAACGAGAAGGAAGGAAGGAAATACACACTGACTTCCAAATTTTCCAGAAAAGGAAAAAAGTACTTAGTCAAAAAAATGCAAACCACTGAAACCTCATTAAAAGGATAAAAGAAAATCCTCATAATTATCATTCTGCTCAAGCACAAAAATTTAGCAAAGATAGTAAAAATCAAATATCCGTCACCTTGGCAGGGGTATGAATCCATATGGCAGGGTTAAGAAGAATGTGATCACACAATTGCTTGAGTAGCGGCATCCCATTCTGCAGATTGCTCAGATATTTTGAAAATGCAAGGCAAAGTTCAAGTACTGCTCTGCTGACATGGGATTTGGAAGACTGTAAAGAAGAGTAGTTTAAAGGTCACTACTAATTCAAGGCAAGGTAAGTAAATTACAGGCTGTCAACACACACACACACACACACACACACACACACACACACACGGCCCACAAACTATGCTCAAAGTTAAAGATGGCATGAGGCTCACTACCACACTTCTTTAATATGAGAACAGACAAAACAACAAAACGTTATTTTGATTTAAGTAATTTTCCTTAACCAAGGGGACACACTTGCAGACAGGATTTCTTAACCACTTAGGGAACAAGCACACGACCTGCAAATAAGGAATCAAAACAGTAAAATACTTATTACTTACCTTTTCAAGACTATATCCTATTACCAAGAAGCCCTTACAGGCAAGCATCTGCTCCTGCATAGCAATTGAGTTCTTCAACAACTCCATTATAAAAGCAAGCAAGGTTGAACTAGGATTTTAAAAAAAGAAAATGATTTGAAAAAAACATATTCTACTCAAAAAACTAAGCTAGATATATATATAGCCTTCTATTTATCTCAGTAAAATATTGTCCATTTCAGGGCTGGGGATGTAGCTTATTGTCAGAGCCCATGTCTCCTATTATCTGGCTGGGTTCAATCCCTAACACCACTCACAGGCACACCAAAACAACAACAACAACAACAACAACAACAAAACCTTTCAAAGAAATTGTCATTCTACCAAAACTGCCACCAAGATTATTTCAAAACTAAATTTTCAATGTATGATTAGGATTTACACAAATTCTTATTTCATCTACAATAAACATTAGTAAGTAAATGACTTAGAAACACTATGCCAAACACACATTATACAGAGAAAAATGAACAATGCTCAAAACAATAAAAAGTATATTAAGGACTTAAAGAATACAACTTAGATGAGCAGGTATATTCAATTTGCAGTCAGTGGCCAAAAAGCGGGAAAAAATAGAAAAGCAGATAGACTAAGGTTTAAGTCTTTCAACATGGTAGGGGTCCAGAATGGCCTTTCAGGAACAAGCAGAGGTTCTTAAACAAAGATAAGTTAAACTGGAGAAAAACAGAAGGTCCTAGAACACTGATTTAAGAAGTTTGTTCATTATGCCAATAGAAAAACAGTAATTCTCCAGTCTTGAAAACTTTTAAAAGTTAATAATGCCTCAAGCATACTCTGTCACCCATAATATTTACAGATATACAAAAAGAAAAGGAATGAAATCTGTTGTTTTGTCCTTCTCATAGGCTATGAGAAGACTCCCAGAGGGAAAGCAAAAGTAGCAGGAAACCTCCTCCGCCACATCACTACTTTAGCTGCCAACAATTCCAATAAAGACACCAAAAAGTATGTTTGGGGGGAGAAAAAATCTGAACCATTTTAGAGTAAACCACAAAAATAGTCTATGAACTACTGCTATGTCAAGGGTAATTTAATTTTGATATACTAAATAAAGCTAACAAGCCAAGCAAGGTGCAGGAGCTACTCAAATCCCAGCTACTCAGGAGGCTGAGCCAGGAGGATCACAAGGCCAGCCCAGCTAACAGTGATATACCATCCCTAAATAAATAAACAGAAGTGTGCAAATACTAGATTTGATACTTCATTTCTTTTTTTTTTTTAAGAACTTTTGCTACCCAATACTCTGGAGAAATTGTTCCATCATTAATTATAAGCATTAGTAGAAGGCATCAAGTTGTACATAACAGGAGAAATCAAAAAGAGAGATTTTAAAAGGGGAGAATGGAAAATTCACTTAAATTTCTCAAATAATAAATAAAGCCTAATTATTTTACTATGTAGAGCTTCACTAGAATTTGCAACCACGAGAAATTTATCCACCATTCTCTCACATGCTTTATAACTCATCCTAGAATCCATGTCTTTGCCTTTTCTAGACTCAACACTTCAACACAGGAAACAATGTACCCATCAGATGTATAATCTAATTTTACAACCACAGAGACTAAATCACGTCCTATAACACCGTTTCTTTACAAGAGACTGGGGTGTGGGTAACGTGGGGGTGATTCTGGATGAGGATCAGGGGCATATCATGTGCATTTATGATTGTACAACAACACAACACCTCAACAAAATATAAAAAAAAAATCACACAGCAGAGGAGCAAGAAATAAAAATATTTTTAACTTTTTATTATATACATGATTGAAAAATAAAAATAAAACCTAAATTTTCATAATATATCCCTAACAAATAAAAACATAAAATATTTGAAAAATGAGAGCACAGATTAAAATGTATACTTTTTTCTAAAATATCTGCTGCTTTTGGAGTTTTCATATTTCCTAATAGTAAAACAGAATCACATTAATAATACTATAACTGACATGGATTTACATTACCATTTATAACTGAAAATTTTAAAACATTTTGACTCTACCACAAATGTGAAAAGCAAACAAGGTGTTATGCAGCTCAGTAATGACGTAAACTACTCTCACTTCAAATCTAAAATGCAAGGCACTCACCAGATGGTCAAGTCAACTTCGTCAGATGAATGCTGCCTATAATCCAACTGTGCAAAGAGTGGAAACAGCACTTGTACTCCTCCAATAGAATGCATGGCACTCTGGATGGAATGTGTTAAAACTGCCTTCACGTCCTTGACAACAGAAAGCACAGCAAAAGCTTCCAATTATTCATTTTCCAAAACACTTTAAAACAAAGCACAACAGTAAATGCAAGAACACTAAAATGTTCATTCCATGTGTTCAAGAGAAGCTACTAAGTACACCCCAAACTTCATTAAAATTGCCCATTAGGTATATTCTCAAAAGATCATAGTACCTGGAGCATGAGAGCATGCGGTGAGTGAACAAAAATCGAAGGGTTGTCCTTGGGAGAAGATTCAAGGCAAAGCTGGGCATCTGTGGCCCGGGGATTGTACGTGAAGGCAATGGCACTGGAGAGTTTGCCGTCATACAGTAGGAGTTTGTGATGCTCAGCAAGGAAAAGATCACTTTCTGCTTTGAATTTAAATGTACCCTATGAATTAATAAAAAAGAACAGTTAAGGTGACATGTCACACACACAAATCTAAATACAAATCACAGATATAAAAATTTAAGGAGACACACCACTGATTATTTTTCTAACAATATCAAATAAGAGAACCCCTCCAAAATGATAGTCTCAGCATTATTTTGGTGAATCCTTTAAGTTTTGACACATTATATTTTCATTTTCATTTGTCTCAGAGTGTTTTCTAATTTCCCTTATGATTTCAGCCCATCAGTTGTTTAAGAATATGCTGTCTGATTTCTATTTATCTGTGGACTTTCCAGATTTCCTTAGGTGATTAGTTTTTAGTCTCATTCCATTATGGTAAAAAAAAAAATACTATTGTTTCAATTGTTAAAATTTGTTAACACTTTTGTACATAGCCTACCACATGGTCTACCCAGGAGAACTCTCCAGGTGCACTTGAAGAATGTGTACTCTACTCTTGCTGCACAGAGTATTCTGTAGATGCCGGTCAAGTCCAGTCAGTCTATAATGTTGCTCAAATCCTTCTTCCTCAATGACCTTCTGTATAGCTACTCTGCCATTAAAGTTGAGTGAAGTTTCCTACTATTATTGTGTTACTCTCTCCTTTTCTCTTCAATTCTGTCAAGATTTGTTTCATCTAATGACACTCCATAAACAACATCTTGATAAACACAGACTGCATATATAACTATCGTCCCATAAGATTATATATAGCCTAGTAATCTCATAGCTATCTTAATTTGTGTAACTATACTGTAAGAGTTCTGAACTGGCTGCACAAACACTGTGAATATGCCTAACAGTAATGAACAATACAATTTAAATAATTTAAAATAGTAAATTTATTCTGTATTTCACCATAATTAAAATTTAAGAGCTGAGAATATATAGATGTAGCTCAGTTGGTAAAGCACTTGCCCATCATTTGCAAAGTTCTAGGTTCAATACCCAGTGTTACATTAAAAAAATAGAAAAAAATGTTTAATTAAAAACAACTCACAATAAAAACACAAGGTACTCTAACTGAAAAACAGGCAAAGAATCTGAACAGGTCTTTAACCAAAAATGATAAACAGTTTATAAGCAGACAAACATAATCTCACATCATTAATTATCAGGGAAATGCAAAGCAAAACAATGAAGTACCACTCAACACCCATTAGGATAGCCACAACCAAAAAGTTCAGCTGTTAGGGAGGAAAAGGAGAGATCAGAATCCTCATATGCTACTGTGTTAATGTAAAATGATCCAATAGATTTAGAAATTTTTCTGGAAATTCCTCAAATATAATTCTACTCTAAATAACAGACCCAAAATAAAGGAAATATATATTCACACAAAAACTCAAACATAAGTGTTCATGTCAGCATTACTCATAATAGCCGAAAGGTGAAAACAACCTAAAGTCCATTAACTAACAGACAAACAAAATGTGGTATACACATACAATGCAATATTACACAGTGATAAACAGGAATGATATTCTGTTACATGCTAAAACAAAGCTGGAACCTGAAAAATTATGCTAAGTGAAAAACAGCCAGCCACCAAAGATCACAGATGATATGTTTAATCTATATCCAGAACAGGTCTACAGAAACAACGTAGATTAGTGTTCTGGGGTAAATAAACTGTAGACAGTGATGATGGTTACAACTCTGTGCACATATTAAAAACCGATGAATTAGATATATTAAATGGGTGAATACTACGATACGTGCCATAGTTTGGATCTCAGATGTCTCCACCAAAGGCCATGCATGAAAGAATGAATCCCAAGATTAGCAATATTGGGAGGCGATGGAAACTTTAAGAGGTGGGATCCAGTGAGAAGCTTCCAGTTGTGAGACCCTATCCCTTCGTTTTTCTTTTTCACATCCCAACCACGAGATATACATTTTGCTACATACTGCTGCCTTGTCACAGACCCAAAAGCAACAGGGCCAATAATGGATCAAGGACTGAAATCTTCAAAACTGTGAACCAAAGCAAACCTTCTCATTATATAATTTGATTAACTCAGATATTTGTTATATAACAAAAAGCTGAGTAATACAACATGTTTTATATCTCAATAAAGCTTTTATTCAAAACCATTATCTAAAGTAAAGACTATCTTGAGTACTTCTGCCAAAGCTTCAAAACAAACTAAAAAAAAAAAAAAAGACTGAAGAAACTTTGACTAGCTGAACAACAAAGCCCTCTTTAAAGGTATCAACAAAATTTAGACATTTACATGGTAAATATCATAATACTCAATATCGATTCCGAAATTACTAAACTGCTATGATGTGGTTGAATGTCCCCGAAAGGTCCATAGATAAAGACTTAAGTCCCCAAGATGGAGGTATTGGGAGGAACATACTATGGGTGTTTAAAAGGTGAAACAGAATGGGAAGTTCTTAGGTCTTTGGGGAGGCACCTTCCTAAGGAACTGTGGGCCCTGTCTCTTCATTTCTCTTTCTTTCTCCCTCTCCCTCTCCCCCTGGCTCAGAATGTAACTGCTCACTCTAACTCATACCATACATCTACCATTGCCATCCAGCACCACCATCAGAGACCCTGACCTTGAACCCGCAAAACTGGGAGCTAAACAAACCATCTCTCTTTACTAGGTTAGTTACTTCTGGTAATTCATTGTAGTGATGCAAAACCAATACACAAACCAAGAGGCCTGCAACAACATGAAAATGCCTTTAAATACAGATTCAGAAATAACAGAAGATGAAATTAAAACAAAAAGACATTGTAGGCTATGTTGGTGGGTGGTAGGGCACTTGCCTGTGCACAAGGCTCTGGACTCAATTCCCAGGACAAAAATGGAAAAGGTACAAGAAAAAGACATTGACAGTAGCCATTATATCTATGGGCAATTTGCAGGTGAGACTCTTCTAACACTAGCATGTAAGAACAATACAAGATAATGAAAAAAGAACCAAAACATTGAGACCACAAATACACAAAAAGAAAAATTCAAGTGATGGAATTCACAGTACATTAGACACTGAGAAGGAAGGATTAATGAACGTAAAGGCATAGCAAAGAACACACAACTTTCTGACAGAAACTTCTTCCAAGTCCAAAAAAAATAAAATCTCTTCAAAAAGATAATAAAGTAAATTATCACAAAAGAATTCTACAACTAGTAAAACTATTTTTTCAAGAATCAAGCAAACTGAAGGCCCTCGCAGTCATAAAAAAACAAACAAAAAATTCATTAACAGTAAACCTCCATTAGACAAATATTGAAGCTATTAAAGCAGAAGGAAATGGTCTGAGCTGGTGCTATAGTTTGAAAATGGTTAAAGGGTATCTCCCAAAAGTTTCACATATTATGGTTTAATCCCCACTGTGAGAGTGTAAATGTTATTTAGGGAATCACACTGAGTGGGGCGAAGGGGTCCCACAGACTTTTATGATGAATCCCATTCATGACGATGGAGATGGAGCTCTGGTGAGTGAGGACCTTCTCAAAGGCCCTCTCTTAATATGCATCACCTTGGGAATTAAGTTTCAACATATGAACTTTGAGAAGACACATATATTCAGACCACAGTATTACGGAAAAAGTGACTTTAATCCTTCCTTCATACCATACACAAAAATTCATTCCAAATGGATCATAAACCTAAAGGTAAATGCTACAGGAATAAAACTTAGAAGAAAACATGAAAAATTATTTCCAATCTTGAAGGACTCAAATATTTATAAATAGACAAAGTACTGCAATAGAAGAAATTGATAAAATTTAATTCATAAAAATCAATTCTTCTACTCTTCAACAGCCATATTAACAAAACAAAAAAATCAAGACACACACTCAGGAAAAATATGTGTAAATCTTACATGTGATAAAAGAGCTATATCTTCAATACATAAGAAAATCTCAAAATTCAATAAGAAAACAACCCTACAAAAATCAAATAGTACACTTCACAAAAGATACACAAACAGCTAGTAAGTAATGAGAAAGCTCTTAACATCTCTAGGAAGTAAAAGAATACAAATTAAAAGCAGGATGAGATTAGGGGATGTGGTCCATAGGTAGAGCACTAGCCTAGCACAGGGAAGGCCTAGGGTTCAATACACTGCAGCACAAAAGTTAGAAATAAAAAACACAGTGGGACACTTCCACGCACTCAGATGTCTAACATTAAAAAGACTGACAACACTACGTATTGCCACAAAGAACAAGTACAAATCTCATACTCTCCTTGTGAGAATGAATTTTTTTTCAGTATCAGGAATTCAACCCAGGAGCACATTACTAAGTATCCAACACCATCCTCAAGCTGAAATGCTCATTAAAAGGAAAGAAAACAACAAGAAACCAAGAATTGCCAAAGCAATACTAAGCAAGAAAGATGAAACAGGCGGTTTTGCCATTCCAGATCTAAAACTATACTATAGAGCCATAGTAACAAAGACAGCATGGTTCTGGTATCAAGACAGGGAAGAAGACCAATGGAATAGAATAGAAGACCCTGAAACAAATCCTCAAATCTTTAAACATCTGATTTTTGACAAAGGGGGACAAATTTTACATGGAGAAGTGACAGCCTCTTCAACAAATGGTGCTGGACAAATTGGTCTTCCACCTGCAGAAAGTTGAAATTAGACCCATATCTTTCTCCTTGCACAAGAATCAAATCAAAATGGATCAAGGAGCTTGGTATTAAACTAGCTATGTTGCAACTGATAGAAGACAAAATTGGTCCAACACTTCAGCATTTGGGAGTAGGCAAAGACTTTCTCAACAGGTCTCCAAAAGTGAAGGAAGTCAAGTCAAAAATCAGTTAATGGGATGCCATAAAGCTAAAAAGCTTTTGTACTGCCAAGGAAACAATCAAAAGAGTCAAGAGGTTTCCTATAGAAATGGAGAGAATCATGGACTATGATTCCTCAGACAAGGGTCTCATATCCAGAATCTATAAAATCCTCAAAAATGTCAGCTACAAAAACACCAACAGCCCAATTGATAAATGGGCCAAAGAGCTAAATAGAGACTTCTCACCAGAGGACATTGGTCAAGCCAATGAATACATGAGAAAGTGCTCTAAATCATTAGTAATCAGAGAAATGCAAATGAAAACCACATTAAGATATCACCTTACACCAGTCAGAATGGCAAAGATGAAGAAAATAAACAACA